>DXKC01000821.1:0-11150 GCA_031170775.1 Cymbopogon citratus
CTAAGTTATCAAATTGTAATAGTTGCAGCACCAATCAATGTTGGAAGCAATACCCACATATAAGAAAATGTCTAATGAGCTCGTGTTGTGGGTAAATATATTTCTGTGGTTTACCATGCCCCTACTGCTTCTATCATGTTTTAAGGTTTTTATGTACCCGTAGTGTCTTCTGTGTTTTACATTACATTATGAAATGTTCTTCATGCAGTATCAATGATGGCCAATTGAAGCTGGAAGAAACAGCTCTTACAAAAGCTGTGCTTGAAAATACAAAATGTTTCTTACTTGACTGTGGGGCTGAAATATATGTATGGGTTGGCCGGGTAACACAAATGGAGGATAGAAAATCTGCCACTAAAGCAGTGGAGGTAAATTCTTGAACTAAATTTTCTTTTCTCAGTTTCTCACCCTTTTCCCCATTTCTTGTAGCCAACACTTTCATTGTTTTCTCTTCTGCAGGAATTCCTTATTAATCAAAAGCGTCCAAAGACAACGAGGGTAACTCAAGTGATTCAAGGTTATGAGAGTCATGCTTTCAAATCCAAGTTTGAATCATGGCCAGTGGGTAATGCTGCTGGTAGCCCTGGCGCAGAAGAAGGGCGGGGAAAAGTTGCAGGTATGTCATTCAATTATGAGGATATTGAAAGCTCCTTTTTGTATGCTGATAATAATTTGTATCTTTTCAGCTTTATTGAAGCAACAAGGTGTTGATCTCAAGGGAGCTGCAAAAAGCACCACTCCAGTAAATGAGGAAGTTCCTCCCTTGCTTGAAGGCGGTGGAAAGCTTGAGGTTGCATTGATCAATATTTCCTTTTTATGAGTAGAGTAGTTTATGATACTAGTAAACAGACAAGACATCTATACATATTCCTTACTAAACCAAATTGTAACAGGTATGGTGCGTTGATGGCAATGCTAAGACTGCCCTTCCAAAAGAGGATATTGGAAAGTTTTACAGTGGAGACTGTTATATCATTCTCTATACATATCATTCGGGCGACAAGAGAGAAGAATACTATCTCAGCTACTGGATTGGGAAGGATAGCTTGGTGGTATTGGCGTATTGCATGCTACTGCACTTGCTCTTTTTTTTTTGTCCTAATTAAATTGTTTCGGCATCCTGTCTTCTACTTTTGTGCGTAATTAAAATTTCGCCATTTTGCATTGGCAATGTGGCATTGTTTTTATTGTGGAATGTTTGCTGATAAAAATTACTGTTTTAAGTTAAAACATATTTCTTGTATTTAAAACCAAACAATTTGCGCCCATCTGCTTAGCTGTTGGCATAAATTCTCTTGAATTTTCTTTGCACTTGTTCTTGTCCTTTTATAGAATCAACTCCTGCACTTGTGCAGTTGAGCATTATCTATATTTACTGTTTTGGTGTTTGCTTTGCAGGATGATCAAGTGTCAGCATCTCAATTAACTAATACAGTGTGGAATTCATTGAAAGGACGGCCAGTTCTGGTGCTGCATTTTATTTCAGATGTGCCTACAATATTTGTTCACAAGAGACGACTTTGAGTTATTTGTAGTTATTTTGTAGGGCCGTATATACCAAGGGAAGGAGCCACCACAATTTGTTGCCCTTTTCCAGCCCATGGTTATCTTGAAGGTACATATATTAAGACTACCAAACATATATTTTTTTGCTTCCATTATTTTATTTATTTTTCAGTAATGGATTTGTATCCCACCTTTGTATGCGATCTAAATTATATATATATGTATAATGCGTTTCTGGCAAAATAAATTATGTAGGGTGGAATTGGATCTGGATACAAGAAGCTCATAGAAGAAAAAGGTGCGACAGGTGAGACTTATACTACTGAAGGCATAGCTCTAATTCGAGTATCTGGGACATCTATCCACAACAACAAGACTCTTCAAGTTGATGCGGTACTTCCTAGCTCTTTCTACCAGATGTCGATTTTTTTTTTTTTCTCTCTTGAAGGCTCTTACTCTTATAAATATAATATGCTAGTTGTGATAGATTGGCTCAACATTTACTACCAGTGAAATTCAATTGCTTATCCTTTGAGCTGATCGGTTATTATTTTATAGGTGGCAACATCTTTAAGCTCAACGGAGTGTTTTATACTGCAATCTGGAAACTCTATGTTTACATGGTTTGGGAATTCTAGCACATATGAGCAACAGCAGTGGGCAGCAAAAGTTGCTGAATTTTTGAAGGTACGAGGGTACCTTTAGACAGTTTTAAGCCAACCAAGTAAAATTTCTAGCACTTTTTTTAAGTTCTATAAAT
Source organism: Cymbopogon citratus (assembly GCA_031170775.1). Classification (NCBI taxonomy): domain Eukaryota; kingdom Viridiplantae; phylum Streptophyta; class Magnoliopsida; order Poales; family Poaceae; genus Cymbopogon; species Cymbopogon citratus. The sequence goes on from DXKC01000821.1 coordinate 2,267, forward strand.
CAATTGAGGTTTTTCCTCTTGTTCAATATCCGCTTCTGTGTATGAGTACACCCTTTGGTGTTCTGCCGATGCTTTAGCGCTCCAAGAGTTGCTCTTGAGATCACTTGTCCTGGTCAATTAAACCTCTTATTTAACTGAGGGCTATTGGTGGTTTCGCTTTTTTTTTTTGTTTTGTTTGGTGCCTTTTATGTGTGTTTTTTGGGGTCCGGAAAAGGCACTTAGCCTCATAGTTCGAGAAAAAAAATCCGCTTCTAACATTTGAACATTTCCAATCTTACAGCCTGGCGTTGCAGTGAAGCACTGCAAGGAGGGGACAGAGAGTTCTGCTTTCTGGTTTGCACTTGGAGGAAAACAGAGTTATACAAATAAAAATGCTCCTCAGGATATTATTACTAGAGAGCCTCACTTGTATGCGTTCTCATTCAAGAACGGTCAGTAGCTGTAAACTTATGTACATAATTTCTTGCAGTTCTATACCAGTATGAAGTTTCTGTTTCCTTTCATTCATTTTTGAGATATCTATTTAATACAAGTTTCTGACCTAATTATCATTTTATTGTTCGGTTTTGTTTATGCTGCGATCATCATCATTAATCAGGGAGATTGGAGGTTGGTCCTCTTACACTTGCTCTTCTTAGATCTATATTTTGTTTTGTAAAATTCAGGGTATCTGATTTTATGGGCTTATTTAGGTTACTGAGATCTTCAACTTTTCCCAAGATGATTTGTTAACTGAAGACATGATGATACTTGACACACATGGTGAGGTTTTCATTTGGATTGGTCAGTGCGTAGAATCAAAAGAGAAACAGAAAGCATTTGATATGGGCCAGGTATCAACTGACGCCCTGACCTTATTCAAGTGGTCAGTTCCTGTTTGCTGTTGTACTACTGTTATTGTGTATGCGTAATGACTACTTCTTCGCCAGAAATACGTGGAGCATGCAAATTCTATTGAAGATCTTTCTCCATATGTACCACTATATAAAGTCATAGAAGGGAATGAGCCATGCTTCTTCAAAACGTACTTCTCTTGGGATAACACAAAATCTTTGGTATGATCTTGGTTATTTTATTTTATTTTATTGCGCGTTTGCTCTATCTGATATTAGTCATAAAAAAATTCAGTCAATTTTATTTTCTTGTTATAATCTGCATCATGTTTACTAATAAGTTTCATCCTTTACACAGGTTCATGGAAATTCCTTCCAGAAGAAACTCTCGCTACTTTTTGGATTGCGTTCTGAGGTAAACCTGAGATTTTAGGTTTGAGTTATATATTGAAAAAACACACACATATATTGGATGTTGTCAAGTCAGTTGCTAAGTTTTTTTTATATATATAAAATGGATTTGATATTTGCATGAATGAACTGTAGAAAGGTTACATTGAACCATTAAATGCAAATACATGTTAAGCTAGTACAATCTTTACATCAGTCCTTTTGTAGGGTGCACCTAGAAGCTCTGGTAATGGTGGACCAACTCAGAGGGCATCTGCATTAGCAGCTCTATCATCCGCATTCAATCCATCGTCTCAACAAAGGCTGGTAGGTTTGAAACCGTTGATTTGATTCTCACAAAAATGTCTACATTCCATCTAAAAGAATGATACATTCTTGAAGAAAACATTGATTTAACTATTTCACAAAAATGCCTATATTTTGTATAAAACATAACATCGATGTAACTACTTACTTGATCCTTCTTTTCAGTCTAATGAGAGGCCTAAAAGCACAGGCGATGGACCCACTCAGCGTGCCTCAGCACTGGCTGCCTTATCTAATGCATTCAATTCATCCTTAAAACCCAACAAAACACCACCTCCATCTCGCTCAGGTCAAGGTTCTCAAAGAGCAGCTGCTGTAGCTGCACTATCCTCTGTGCTGACTGCTGAGCAATCTGGATCATCAGAAAATCTTCGAGCAAAAGCTAGCAGCACAGCAGATAAGACTGGTAAAGCTGCACCTTCATTTTCCAATTTATCATTCGTTAAAAGAATAGCTAGCCAAATGTACAGGGTGTGCGTAAGTTTCTTACTTCCTTTGAATTTTTAAATTTCTATTCTTTTCCAGTTTACCATTGTTTAGGCATTTGTATTCCTCATTTCATGTTTTCTTTATAATCTTGGTTTTTTTTATAGCCTTGGAAAACTACAGCCAGGTCTATTTGATTTTGTTGGTACACCTTTGCCTTTTTTTATAGTCATGGCTAATGGAATGTACATAGATGAAGTCCACTACCGCTTTGCTGGTATGTTTATCACTTCAAAAGTTTACATATTTGATCAATGCAGATGTCGACAGGGTTGTCATAACTCCAGCTGGGCCATCCGGTCCATCTTCTCCTCAGTCTGAAGCTGGGGAGTCCAATGTGTTTAACCAGGAAAAAGATGCTGCAGTAGATGAGGCACCATCATCTGGCACAGATGGTGCAGTGGCTGAGGCCCCAGTGGAAGAAACAACAGAGAATGTTGGTGAAGCGACATTTAGCTATGACCGCTTGATATCCAAATCTACCGATCCAGTTCGTGGGATAGATTACAAACGTAGAGAGGTTTGTTCCCTGCATCCATCCCCCATTCTCCTTAAAGTGGTAAATTTTGTCTACTGACTTCGTGATGTGAATAGTTATGGAATTATTTCTTGGTTCCATGCATCCATAAGTAACCACAGCCTTTCCCTGCAGCTAGATTGCTTGCTTATGATATATTGATGCATTTGGTTCCATTGGTTCTCTTTGGACAACTCCTTTTCACATTTATCCACACATATATTCTCTCGTTGCTCATTTAGCCAAGTCTATTCATGTTCAAGTTTGCTTGAAGAGAGGTTTGCATTGAACCGTGCTTGGCCAATTTTATCGAATTACTCTATTGATTCTGCAGGCATACTTATCAGATAGTGAATTCCAAACTGTTTTTGGCATGACTAAGGATGCATTCTACCAACAGCCAAATTGGAAGCAAGAACTACAGAAGCGAAAAGCAGATCTCTTCTAAAGAGAAAAACCTTGTTTCTAGTGTCAGCTACAAAATGTGTCGTGAATGGTCAGTCCCATGAGAGTAAGTCTATTATATATTGTTGGTCATTTCTGAGGACGGGCTACTGGTGGCTTTGCTCGGTTGGCTTTTTGCAACCAATTTTATAGGTCAATTCTTTTATTTGTACATGGCCTGAGTTGTGCTGCTTGCGGGATCCTAAGATGCTCATAGCTTGCTTTCTGACTGTCCATATGTGTATATCGTTTTTTTCATCAGTTTGTTACGTATGGGCATTTTCTGGTAGGTTACCATTGTACTATCATTCAGATGTATTGCACCCGAAATATTTGTGCTATCCGTTTGTTGATGATGGTTGGCAGTTGTTTGGGATTTGAACACTTGGTTGAATCTCTCCATTTTTGTGTGGGCTTGCATTTTTCTTTCTTTCTTTTCATTGTACTCTAAGCAACATGCATGGTTGTCATTTGTGAAGAGAATATAGATTTGTCTAGTGTCTGGCTCAGGAGTTGTAAGGGCGTATAAAATTCATTTTATAATTAGAGCTGCGGAAAAGTGGAATTAGACCAGATTATGATTAGTGTTATCTTGTATCAGCAAATATTTTGATGATTAATCAGTAGTCCTGACAATTTCAAACTCATCCAAGTCATTTTAAACTAAATTAGTAGGAATTTAAATGTACAAACAAACCTGATCATTCTACTAGTGAGCTGTGCCGTGTACAGATTACGATCATGTACTCCAACTCCGACAAGGAGGGTGAGCCCGGCATCGTTGCACGTAGACCAGCAGCTCCGGTAACCGCTACGGCGAAGACGCTGCTGCCACGGCCCCTCTCCCCAGGGCGTCGGTGGCTACGGCGGTGGCCCAGTGTACGGAGCCGTAGAGCGTCAGATCCGGTCGACACGGCCCATAATAGTTTTACAGGACCAATAATAGTTCGATATGAAATACAGGCCCAATAATAGTTTAATACGGGCCACAGACGGCCCGGCTACAGAGGGCTTTGTACCAAATTTAATCCTCTCTCTCTCTCAAAAAAAAAAAACAAAAACAAAATTTAATCTCTCTTTAGACAAATGTGACGTGACAGTATGGTTGTTGATTGATAACATAACAGATGTGTGATCCTAGCAATTACAGTAGCTTGTGATCGCACGGCCGGGAGTTAGGAAGAAGACACGCACGTCCGAGAAAATAGGAGGCTAATTGTGTTCCTTTTTAAAAATGTCAAACACAGGGTCGTATTATGCATGCATCGTCCCGTTCCCGTGCACGCAATTATATTTGGGATCTAGGAACTACCTTTATATGTAAGCTTTCCTTTTGCTTCGAATTCAAGAAATAATATTATACTCCCTTTATTCTAAATTATAGTTCGTTTGACTTTTTAATCCTAAATTTGACCAATTGTCTTATTTAAAATATTTGTATAAAAATACTTTTATAGTCAAAATTCAAAAAGTTTGACTTCTCAAAAAAAGAGATGTGCAATTATTTTGAGACGCAGAGAGTATACGATAGTCTTTTTTGGGATAAATTTTGAATCGTAGGACGACGGTCTTGTATAGATGGAGTAGCAAGGGCATTCACAATGCAGACTCTATCGTAGAGTCTAAGCTATTTATTACCTCGAAGGTATCATAGACTTGGAGTCTAAATAAGACTTAGAGTCTTGTTTTTTCTCACTCTCTCTTCAATAACTACACTGCCGTAAACCCCATACAACTTGAGCTTTTATAACCAAACATTTGACCGCACAGTGGTACTTAAATACTTCTTGATATTGGTTCAGTGATATTAGTTTCACTTATTAATACATTATTTTTTATTTAAGTGTATCTTTCCATTGTACAAAAATGATTTTTTTCCTACAAAATTTAGTTTTGATTTATCTATTTACCAATTTTTTATGGACTACTTATGGAGGTACCTTTTTCTTTGCATTCATTAATTTGGAGATCTAATTGTTATGTTTTTTTAACGTCCCGCCTCCTTGAGAAGAGGCCCGCTTACATCTAGCAGTTTAACTAGGACATAGATTATCCTCACAGACCAACACCCGCATCCGGGAAAAACTTCCCGGTCGGTCACCTATCCCTAAATTGCTCCAAGCCAAGCACGCTTAACTTTGGAGTTCTTTAGAGATTAGCTTCCAGAAAAGAAGTTGCAACTTGTTGTTATGAGTATTCTATTAATCCTATTAAGTCATAGGCCGGGGTGTACATCCTCACCACCTTAAGAGACATCCTCGTCGATCAATCCTAAGCCAAGAACATCCTCTCTTGGCCACGGCTCTGATACCATTTGTAACGTCCCGCCTCCTCGAGGCCGGACCCACTTACATTTAGCAGCTTAACTAGGACATAGATTATCCTCACAGACCAACACCCGTCTTTTTTTGCGCACTTTATGCTCACTCGTGCACACCCGGGAAGAACTTCCTGATCGGTCACCCATCTCTAAATTGCTCCAAGCCAAACACGCTTAACTTTAGAGTTCTTTAGAGATGAGCTTCCAGAAAAGAAGTTGTAACTTGTTAGTATAAGTATCCTATTAATCCTATTAAGCCCTAGGCCGAGGTGTTACGGTTTTTTATTACATAGTTGCCTTTAGTAATTGTATTTTACATAGATTTTGCATTTAGATATTTTTATTTCCTTCTAATACAAAAAATTATTTTATTATCTTAAAAAAAGTCCATACTAATTATATTATGTATGGATTTTTTTTCCTTCTTCTCTTTCGTTATTCTGGCTTGCCATACTTTTATCCCACCCGTCAATGTCTCAATGTCTTTTTCTTTGCCAAATCATACCTATTCTAATTAAGGTGTGGTGAACAAATTATATTAGAGCATCTCCAACAGTTTAGTAAAAGTTGTTTGCCAAATTCTAAGTTTTAGCAACTTGCTAAAAGATTTGGTAAGTGAAAAAAATTGACCATCTCCAATAGTTTGCTATTTAAGCTTGCCAAATTAAAAAAAGGCCCACATCCCAACTAATCATCCAACTACCGATCCTTCGTCCATGTTGCATTGCACCACTCTGATACTCGTTGCATTGCAGATTAAGCACCGGCAAATGCCAAGAGGAAAAATCCACACATGCTCCAGCACGCAGGACTACTCACGACAGTCAGTCTTTGATCACCGAACATAACATGTCATGCCATGCGTTGCTGCCGTGTGCAACTGTGCATCGTAGCCTGGGTCTAGCACGAGAGCACGATCGGTCAAGTCGGGGCCTGTTGCAAACGAGCCAGCAGTCCAGCACCTTGCTACTTTTCAGCAGCTGTGCATCGTACAGGCCTGGGTCTGGCACGAGAGCCCGATCGGTCAAGTCGATTGGGCCTGCAGCGAGCCGCCGTGAACTTTCCTTCCTCGCGCGGGAAAGGCGCGGGAGGACGATGCGCGAGCGTTTCCGCGCGTGTAGGAATACGCGCGTACAGGAGATGTTTGGCAAGTTTATTGATTTGGCAAATTGCTTTAGCAAACTGTTGGAGGGAGTTTTTCACCTTGATTTGCCAAATTTTAGAAGATGGCAAATGGTTTAGCAAATTATTGGAGATACTCTAAGTCACTCCAAGAATCTTACAAAGTCAAAGTATTTTAAGTTTGATCAAATTTATAGAGAAAACTATAAAGATTTATATAACCTCAAATTAATATATTATAAAAATATAATTAATAAAGAATCTAATGATACTTAGTTTATATTCTAAATGTTATAATCTTGTTGTATAGATTTGGTCAGACTTGAGATGTTTTGACTCTCTAAGATTTTTAGAATGACTTACAATTTGAGATGGGGGAGTATTGAATTATTACAATGTGCAAGACTACGGAGGGAGTATTGAATTATTACAATGTGCAAGACACTTGCATGTATTAGAAATTGAAGGCCGTGAGAGCAAAAGATGGGTTCAACGTCCTAATTCAGCCGCTCGGTTGCGGCTAGGCTCCATGGTGTCGCCTGAATTTGCACACATTATGAAGTCGATGCAGCCATGTTTGATGAACTGCATCAGCTTGCTACTAGACCATTTGGTTTCGACCATTCATGACTAACCAAACGTATTCCAATCATCAGCTTAGGGCGTGATTGGTTTCCTGTCTAGCGCATGGGCAGGCTGCCTCGTAGTGAGCCTTGCTTTGCAGGCTTGGACACGCAATAGAAGCATTTGTTCGACTGCATGCGGTGGCGTGGGCGTGGGTGTACCCAGGCAAGCAGATGGTCCATGCTGCTTGAAGCAGAGCTCCATCAACTTGCTACTACTAGACATTCGAATGGCACTGTAGCATAAGTTCTGGCAGCATCTCAGTTCAATGACTAGCCTAATACGTTCCCAACAGCGCATGGCCTCTTCAGAAATCAGAAATGTTGATGCGGAGCTTATCTATCTGCTTGGGAGCTCAGGAGGTAACTTACACCAAAAAATACATCATGGAAGCACTCCACTAATCGCCTGCATTAGACTTTGGGTAAAAACTTAACAGTATGATCTTTCTAGAACAAAAGAAAAAGCTAAATGTTTCAGAATATGCGGTAAAAAACTTCTATGAATAAATTTCTCTATTCATGTCGGTCTGAACACTCAGTTCAGGCATCAAGGACTCTGATTCACTTTGTCACAACAGCACATGCTGAAACCAGCCATGTTATTGTAGAAACATGATTATGCCATCAGCCTAAGCGTCTCTGAACATCTACTTACTATATAGTATATACTATACTATACTATACTATACTATACTATACTATACTATACTATACTATACTATACTATACTATACTATACTATAGTACGATCACTTCAGACTTCATTTCCCTTTGGGCGGCTGCCTCTTCACGGACCGGAGCTGTGCCGAGTTCTCGAAGCAGTGGTAGAACCCAAAGTGCGGGAACCGCTCGTACCATGTGTCCTGCGGGACGTGCGTGTCCCAGTGCTCGCCACTGCTGCTGCGCCCATACTTGTGCACCCACCCAGACCCGTTGTGCTGCTCACCCCAGGTTCGGTTCCACCGGTCCCCATACTTGCCCGCCCACCAGGTCTCCCCCTGCTTGATGCCATGGCCATTCGGGTCGAAGTGCTCGTCCCACTTGTCGCCCCATTTAGACCATCCATCACCTTCCGACCGCTCGGCCCACTTGTCAGTGTACTTTGTGCTGCCGCCATAGCCATCATACTTCTCGCCCCATCTACAGTGAAGATAGATGGTTGAATGGAATTGATTTGAGCATGCAACTCATTGCACATGAGAAATGATCTGATTGCAGAATGTTAATAGATCAAAGTGATTCAGTTCATGATAAAGAGTGTAAGCTCTTACCTTTCATGCCAAACATGGGCATGCCCGACATCCAATGGAGTGTTTGGATCCAAGCTGCACCATTTATCAGCCCATTTTTCAGTTTTACCGGTCGAGTCATAGTGCTCAAACCATTGCTCTTGCCACTGCTCCCCTTTGCCATTCTGTCCCCACTTGTCTGCAGTCTTCTCCATATGCATAACCCCACACGTGTAATCCTGCAACAAATGCAATACTCTTATACTCTGGGGATGCATTAACTTAGCAAATGTAACCACAAAGGAAGCAGATGAAATACAGCAGCTGCAGAGTCACATGTCTAAATATGAATCTAGATGTCTAAAGATAGGTAGTCCTAATTGGCAATGTGTGCAAATATATTGCTACCCAATAAGCCAGAAATTTTTTACCTGCCACATCGACTCCTTCCAGTATTCCCGCCAAACATTGCCTGCAGCATCACGTCCAGATTTCTCCGAACCTAATTCTTTATGATCAAACCGGTCTGAGGCCTCCCAATATTTGTCTTCAAATTCAACAGCACCATCAGCACTAACTCCCCTGATTAC
>DXKC01000822.1:0-13189 GCA_031170775.1 Cymbopogon citratus
TTCCTGTAGCATTTCGTTTGTATTTGGTAAAAATTGTTCAAACTTTGACTAACTAGGCTTAAAATGTTCGTCTCGCATAGTACAACAAAACTGTATAATTAGTTTTTGATTTCATCTACATTTAGTACTCCATACATTTGCCGACATTTTGATATGACGGAGAATCTTTTTTTTACATAGTGAATTTAGGATGAGGAATTGGGGAACTAAACAAGGCCTATGTTTCAAGAAAAAGTGGTGGGAAATAAATAATAATTTAATAATTTTTTCTATAAAAATATAAGGATAAAAAGTAGTGTGTTGGCATAGAAAATAGAAAATAAAGGACAATAAACAATTTTTTATATGAAAAGACAAGGATAAAAAAGTGGTATGTGTTGGCATAGAAAACAGAGACAAAGGACAATAAATAATTTTTTTTCTATAAAAAGATAAGGATAAAAAAAGTTATGTGTGTTGACACAGAAAACAGGGAACAAAGGACAATAAACAGATATTGCACACGTTGCAAGATGGAAGAGAGAAAATTCTTTTAACAGATATATAGAAAAAGTGTTACATTTAATATAGGAAACTTTAATATGATGCCCTTTGGATCCAAAATTGGTCATCCTAAAATCTATGAAATTCATATGGAATGGCTCAATCCTTAGGAATTTTGGAGGAAATTTATCATGAGGTCCAACCTCTTGGAAACTATGTATCGTGTCTATATCTCTCTCTTCTAATCCCTATGTTTCTCCTAAGCTATAGTGCAACATTCCTTTGTTTTAAATTTCATAGGATTAGAGAAGTATGCTATCTCAATTCCTAATTTTTCCTTTTCATATCCTTTACCTGTCTTGCAATCCAAAGGGGCCTTGACTGTTTCGCTCATGTTTTTTTATTGCTGTCTTGCAATCCAAAGGGGCCTTGACTGTTTCACTCATGTTTTTTTTATGGCTGACTGATGTGTTGTAAAAGGAAAAAACACTATATTAAACCAGTTGATGTTATTTTCTTGTAAAAAAACACTATATTATGACTTATAAGCTAGGTTGATAAACTCAAGTGAATAGAAATACACCACAAAATAAGTGTATGCATTCATCAAACTTAAGATTTATTACATGTATAAAACATGAATGTTGCTACAGCCTGCATGCGTAGGATTTGAACTTCCAACCTGCAGCAATCCATTTTAGGAAAGAAATTATTGTATTGCCAAAAAAGAAAAAACCGACGGATCTAGGGTTCGTTGTTTCTGATGCCTTGCCCCTCTCCCCCAACCGCAGGCCACCACTCCGCCATGGGCGCTAGGGTGCGCCGAAGCTCCAACGAGCTAGGGCTCCTGCCCTCTCCCCTGATGCGGCCTTGGCAACCTCCAGCAAGCTCCACTGAAGTCTGGGCTGCCATTCCCCGTCGCAGGGCTCGCTAAGCTGCCCGGCGATGATCCCTACCACCTGTCCCCTTTCCCTCGGTCGGATGGCAATCCATACCCGCCGGAGTTCAAGGAGAGAGAGAGAGAGAGAGATGAGTGAGGAGGAGGAGGAGGCCTACCTGGGCCGGATCCGCCACCGCCGGTGCCAGATCCGCCATCTCCGCCAGATCCGGCGCTCCACCGCCGCTGTGGATCCACTAGATCCACCATGGTTGGCGTGTGCGAGGGCGCTAGCAGAAGGTGAATCGCGAGCGCGGAGAGGAGGCGTCTTGCGGGCGTAGGGGTGGGGCAACCTCATCGGAGACCTACGAGAGCGAGCGAGTGAGAGTGCACGAGAGGTAGAGGAAGATGGTGATGCGCACATCGCGGTGCGGGAGCAAAAGAAGTTTGGTGTGGGTGGGTGTGCACGTTTTTCATTTAGCATTTCTCATAAAATATTTAGCAAAATTTTATTTCTAAATAAATCTACAAAAATATCGAGTTAAAAAGAAAAATTTGCGGAATTTGATGTTCAACACCGCTATTTCCTCAATTTGCGGAGTATCATAAAAAAATAAAGTATTTGCTCTAAACTACATTCGCTATTTTATCTATTTCTTCAAATTTCAAGAGGGAGAAAAGGTGGTGGAAAACATTGTTCCAAGAGTGGCATATATGCGCTGGGTGGGGAAGTCCGGGAAGTGGTATTCCGCGTGGTGGGGGGGAAAGTTCATGGCAGGCTCTTATTGGTCTAGCTATTTAGACCTGTATATTTATCTTTTCTAGTCGTAGAGAACAAAAGACATAAAGATAGAATAGATATCGCAAGAGCCCTATCCTAGTTTTTAAAGAGTTGTCTCTAGACATAAGATAAGTCTCAATTGAAGTTTTACGAAGTTTCATGTATATTAGATGACAACGTATCAAATGCAAACCAACCTCTCCGTAAAAACCTGTGCAAACTATACCAAAATAGTCATTTAAATTCACCAAAAAAATCACATACATAGTTGATATGATGATACACAACCTTGCAAAATATGTTATCCAAACTCGACTTCGTTTGTGAGATATAAAAATAATAAATTTCAAGCCAGAAAGCTGTCCAGATGATTTGTTAGAAATTTGTTATTTTTATATCTCACAAATAAAGTCGAGTTTGGACAAGATGTTTTGCAAGGTTATGTATCATCACATCATCTACATGTGTGATTTTTTTGGGTGAATTTAGCACACTTTTTTACCATGGTTTACACAGGTTTTCACAGAAGGTTAGTTTGCACCGGATATGTTCTCATATTAGATATGCTGACATGACATTATCTATACCTAATAATAAAGCACTAAAATTTCTGAAATTTCTGCCTTTTTTCTTCTGCCAAACCTCCCACGGTCCAAACCGGTATCGGGAACGTATTCGATTAGAATTCGTCCCACGGCGCTCTATAAAATTAAAAAATCATAACTCCCTAATATGAACTCGGATGATGACAAACTTTATATCAAAATTATAGCTCTCGATATGATCTACAACTTTGTAGTTGATAACTTTTTGATTTGAAACTGTTTAGGGTCCTAAAAATATTATTTTTGGACTTAAACAATATTCGTCCCACGGCGTCCTGTAAAATTGAAAAAATCATAACTCTCTAATATGAACTCGGATGACGACAAACATTATATCAAAATTGTAGCTCTTGATATGATTTACAACTTTGTAGGTGATAACTTTTTGATTTGAAACTGTTTAGGGTCCCAAAAATATTATTTATGGACTTAAACAATATTCGTCCCACAGCGCCCTGTAAAATTAAAAAAATCATAACTCTCTAATATGAACTCGGATGACGACAAACTTTATATCAAAATTTAGCTCTTGATATGATCTACAATCTTTGTAGGTGATAACTTTTTGATTTGAAATGGTTTAGGGTCCCAAAAATATTATTTTTAGACTTAAACAATAATAAAAAAAATTATAACTTTCTCATATGACTTTAGATGAAGACAAACTTTATATCAAAATCGTAGCTTTCAATGAGATCTACAACTTTGTAGTTGATAGTTTTTTATTTAAAATATTTAGGATCCCGAAATATTATTTTAAATATATAAATTTTGAAAGCTATCGTACCGCACATGGATTTACTTCAAAGAGATACGTACGTATCCTCTCTGAATTCTTATAGAATATAAGATTATATATTATCTGCATATATGTCCAGCAAGCCACCCGACCATGCATATTAATGGGCCATTTTATTATGAGCTTTGCAATATTATAAGCCAAACAAAAAAATGTTTGCATATAACCGGCTAACTAATCCATTTTGCATGATAATGACTGTGGGCACTGTGCCAAACCTTAACATGCATATTAAAAGACTTGTATACGCATGACTACATAGTATATTGCTTGAGAAACTAGCTGAGAATAAGAAGCCACAGCTATGTATATGTACATATATATGTATATGTATATGTATATGTATATGTGCACACATACACCTCATATGCATGGATGAGCATGTACGTGATCCAGCAGCTCTGATCATGGAACTTTTTGGTAGTCAAGTAATAAGTATATGCCAAAATCCTATCATACAATTAGTCAAAGATAATTATTTATTTTCTCCCGTTGCAACGCACGGGCATTTTTGCTAGTATTGATGAAGAGAGAGACGATCAGAGTTTTATAGGAGCAGAAAAAATTTTATGGGGATAAAATTCTTGGTAACGTATCAAATGCAAACTAACTTTCTATGAAAACTCGTGCAAACTACGATAAAAAAGTGTGCTAAATTCAAAAAAAACACACACATACATGTTATGATGATACACAACTTTATAAAATATCTTGTCAAAACTCGACTTCATTTGGGAGATATAAAAATAATAAATTTCAGGCCATAAAGCTGTCCAGATGATTCGTTAAAAATTTGTTATTTTTATATCTCACAAACGAAGTCGAGTTTGGACAAGATATTTTGCAAGGTTGTGTATCATCACATCATCTACATGTGTGATTTTTTTTGATTAATTTAGCACACTTTTTTATTGTGGTTTGTACGAGTTTTCATAGAAAGTTAGTTTGCACAGAATATGTTCCCAAAATTCTTTTGCATTGTTTTTTAAAATATAGTGAAATCCCTCGTTGAGACTTGCCGGAAGCAGCCAAGCAGGCTACAACACCACACAGGCAAAACGATGCCTAGCTGCAAGGTTGCAACTCTGCGCTAAACACTCCTAATAAGTTGCAACAGAGAACCGATAAGCTACAGTAAATCAGAGCATACTCGTGCAGTCGTGCTAGCCGCATGCTCAGGCCAGCAGGCAAAACAAACATGAAGCATCAAATGGTCAGGTTAGCGCTGAAGATGTTCTGACGCAGAGCTACTCGTACGTACGAGTATGTTTTTTTTTTTACCACAATACGTACGATTATGTTTGAACTCTCGTCAGTCTTTCAGAGGCCAAAGTTGCAGAGCGTCAGAAATTCCATCTCAGTGTCGACATACTTGGTCCAGAGATGCTTGTACTGGTTGAAGGCGACGTCCAGCCATGGCTTCATGTTCCCGTTGAAGTGTATCACCGCTGCTCCACCGATGTCCTCCGGCCTGATGTGTGGGTTGTAGCCGAGCCCCATCACGTGCCATGACTTGTCCAGCGGCTTCGTTTTGCCGTAGAATGTCATGAGCCCGACTGGAAGCACGGACGTCGGATCCCAGAGCGTGCCGTTCTCGTTCTGCCACGAAAACAATCACCTGAACACGTCAGAACACTAGAGTTTTGAACTGATTTCAAAGGCAGCAAGGCAACAAGCAGCTTACCATGTCCATGAATCGGTGGAACTGCTCGGTGCATTGCTCCCGGCGCCACGCCTGGAGGTCGAACACGTTGACGCCGTACGACCAGGCGCAGGCGCGGTGGCTGAAGCTCTCCTGCACGACGGGCTCCGAGAAGTTGAGGTACTTGCCGTACCGCCGGAAGCCTCCGAAGCACGTGTGCAGCGCGGCGTTCACGTTGGCGCCCATGTCGATGCGCCATAGCCCCGCGAGGTCCCTCTGCACCACCACGTCGTCCTCCAGGAGCACCACCCTCCGCAGCGCCGGGAACATCTCCGGGAGGTAGAACCGGAGGTAGTCCAGCAGCGCCACGTCCCTGTTCCCGTCCTCGATCTGCCTGAGGACCGGCGAGTAGGTCGCGTTCAGGAACGGGAAGTCGGCGACGGACAGGAGCTGCACGTGCGCGCCGAGCGGCGGCGGGCGGCGCGCGAACCAGACACGGAACGCCGGGAGGTACATGGGCGCCGTGACCACGTGGAAGACGTGGCGCGAGGGCTCGGCGGCCGCGCGCGCCGCGGAGGCCACCACGACGGAGACCGCGAGCACGTTGTCGGAGAAGATGGCGTAGTGGTAGAGCGACGGGTCGGTGAGCTGCGGCGGCGGGACGGGGGGCTCGTCGGGGATGGCCGAGGCGTTGGCGAGGCGGGCCTCGAGGAGGCGCATGGCGAGGCAGTGGAGCGACTTGGGCGTGGACCACGCGGCGATGCGGGAGTTGAGCACGCCGGCGCGGCGCGCGCGGAGGAGCTGCTGCCCCACGGCGAAGACGGTGTCGGAGAGCTTCTGGATCTTGGACTGCGTGTCGAACGCCTCCTTGGCGCCGCCGGCGAGGGAGCGCGCGCGCTTCACCTGGGCCTTGATCTCCTTCTCCAGCGCCCCCACGGTGGAGAGCGAGAGGCGGGCGGCGAGCGCGGAGAGGCGCGAGGAGATGGAGAGGAAGGCGTCCGTCTGGGAGGCCGACGCCGCGCTGAGGTGGCGCGCGTGCGCCGTGTAGGCCGCCAGGACGGCCGCGTGGTCCTCGGCGTGGTGTTGGACGATCGCCAGGTGCAAGGCCGGGGAGGTTGCCACGGCAGAAGCAGAGCCGGTGGCGGTGGAGGACAGGAGGAAAGACACGGAAGCGAGGAGGATGAGGGTGATGATGGCCGCGAGCACCGCGCGGCGACGACGTGCGGAGGCCCGGGCGCCGGCCATGGCGAGCGCGTCGTGCGAGGTCGAGAGGGCCGGGACGAGGAAATGGCGCGCAATGCTTTTCTTTTTCAAGCAGGTGGGTTTGGTTTAGTGGCGCCGTGGACGATCAGATGTGGACTTTTGGAGTGGGTTTTCTCCGGCACGTCCGGTTGGCTCGCACTTGCTGGCCTCGGAGCACTACTAGTTAGCTGGTGGTGTCGAAGTTGACCGTGCGTACGTGCCAAGATGTTTTTTTTTAATCGTGCCAAGATGGTTAGTGCAGTGGAGTTGAGACTTGGAGCCGATCTCCCCCCTCGTGTTGCCTAACCAGCACTCTCAAACAAACTGTACTGCTGGACTGCACATGATCTCCCCCTCGTGTTGCCTCTGCTAGAACAGAGGGAGGTGCATTCTCCTCAAAAGTGAAATCCAAAACAAAGCAAAATCTCTTCAGTTTTCTCATCTGTTTCTTGCTACTGCTAGTTCGTGCCGCTTAGCACGAGCAGCACTTCCTGTCATCCTTTCCACCAGTTCTCTCCCTTGTGAACTTTGCCAATTCTCGGCTGTGCGCTCGGCAGCACCAGGTGATCCGAAAAAGCATGTGCAGGCTGTGCAGGTGCTGGGCAGTGGGCCAGTGGTGCTAACTGCATTAGCACATTGCAATTAGCACGAGTGAACGCGTAGACGACAGCTATACCTGGGGTAAAACTGTTGCGTATATTACAAATTGTTGGCATCCAATAACTGCGATAAAGATTCCAACTGAAAATTGAACGCAGCGGCATGTAAGCGAGCCTGTTTGTTTCGATGTTAAAAAAAAAGAAACATTATAAATATTTCTTATTTTGAACATGGAAGAGTTCTCCACTAAACTGCTGCTAAATCGCCGATCAGCTGGTTGGGTTCCTTGTAGTGGAACCTGCCCATCAGAGATCAAAGTCCTCGACCTGGCGCTAGTGCTCGTATTTTTCTAGATTTATTTTAGGATTTTCCAGCGTTATGCTTTAAGTGGTAAGTGACGTTGCTATTGACGACGAGGTGCCAGTGGTGATTTTGGGAATCTACAGATGAGCCGGCTGCTCAGTCCTTCGGAGGTGCTCATAGGGGCAGTGTTTATGTACGTGTATTCATAGGGATAAGTGTGCGTACGTGTTGTATGCGTCTGCGTTATACTATGTCATTCTTAAAAAAAAAAGTTCACGGATTTTCTCAGCTTCATCATGTCAACTCTAATTCAGGGAATGTTCAAAAAAAAAAAAGAAAAAACTCTAATTCAGGGACCCCCTTAAAAAATCATCTTATTCAGATACAGAGTCGATGGCCTGGGCCAATTTAACCGGGCCCGAAACAATCTGGCCCAAAACAGATCCTAAAGAACAGACCTCCCCCCAGTTTTCTGCGCGGTAGCGATCAAGGCGCCAGCCAAAAATAGCCAATTGCTCCACGCCTCCACCACGAGATTGCGGTTTCGGTAGTCGACTAGTCGGTACCAGAAGATTACCAGCAACTACGCGATCGCGAGGCAATGCGGCGGCCGGTGCAAAAAAACCTCATACCTGGAGGAGGATACCGAGTCGATGGCCTGGGCGTGCGCGCCACCCGTTCGGCCAAATGCCCACGAGAAACCCTCGCACTTAGGCGGCAAGTAAAGCAAGCTTCCTTGAGTTATTATTACTGCCATAGTGCCATACGAGACGAGAGTTTGATCCATGATAGTTGCTCTCATGTTCTGAAACCAGGGTAGACGAGAACTAGTGGCCGGGGGAGTTTGATCCGGGACAGTTGCTCCCATGTTCTGAAACCAGAGAAGAGAACTGGTGGCCGGGTCTACTTCATCGGGCACACACAACTTCAATGCATGGATGAACTATGGACAAAACTGAAGCTGAGTTAGAACTGCAGTCTTGCAGAGTTACACATGAAACACAAAGATCGGAACTGCTCCTACGTTACACAAAAGGTACTAACTCACACAAATGCATCCTAATAACTCTGCTAGCTTCGCTGTTAACAGAACGAAATTCTAATACTCCTCCATGATAACAGCAATGCTAGCAGATGGTGGTAGAAGCGTGAATTAGGTACTACTACTAGTCTACTACTACTGTCTGCTGCACTATAAAGCCAAGCCTACATTAGTACAGAATACAAACTAAGTATAGCACTTGGTCGACTGGTAATTTGTTGAGACCTCGGTTGTGCAAGGGAGAGAATCCCACGGCAAGGTCATCCTCCAGTCATCTGGTAGTGCACCTTGCAGGTTGAATGGGAAGTTGATTGACCGGGGAGCAGCGGTGACACTGTTGCCAATGTCAGGCAAATCAACTGTGCATCTGTTGGCCACCATGCTGCTGCTGTTGCTGGGGTGGGGTTGTTGACCAAACTCAATGTTTGTGGGGATCCTATCTAGGTTCTGGAGTGTAGCGGATGATGCATTGAGGACCATTGATGCAATGTCCATCCCAGCTGGAAGATCAAGCGGGATTGCTGAGAGGATACTCATGGTGTGATGTCCTGCACCAGATGAAGGGAGCACAGTGGATGCAGCTGGCCTGCTGCTGCTGTCAATGATGCTCACAGGGTTGCGGCAAGCGGAAACTATTGAAGGCATGTAACTGCTGCCAGTGAACTGGATGGAGGAGATGATGTCTGTCATCGTAGAGGATGTGTGCTCTGAGCTGTGATGACTTCTCTGTGTAGCCTGTGAGGAAGGCCGAATGTAGTTTTCATTTGTGTTGGACAGCGGAGGAGATACCCATGAGTGTGAGAGAGCTCTCTGTGCTGTTGAATTGGTTTTCTTGAAAATCCTGCAGATCGCCAAGGAGTCCTGTTTATACAAAAGGAAATTAAGTAGGGCTGGTTAGTGGTTTTCATATGCAAGGTAGTTTATAGCTTCTGTTTCGGCAATATACACATTCGAAAAGTACAAATAAATTGCAACCATTGTCCTAAAATGTGCTATGTTTTAACCATGTCCAATGCTATTGACTCTTCATGCTGCAAGTTATCTCGATGTTATTTTTTTTTTCTATACATGTAGCATCCATTGATTTTATGACTGGTTTAGAGGGCATACCCCACAATGAGTCCTGTTCATACAAAAGGAAATTAAGTAGGGCTGGTTAGTGGTTTTCATATACAAGGTAATTTATGTCTTCTATTTCGGCAATATAAACATGCAAAAGTTATAAATAAACTGCAACCTTCCTAAAATGTGCTATGTTTTAACCATGTCTAATGCTGCTGGCACTTCATGCTGGAAGCTATCTCAGGTGTAATTTTTGCGGAACATGTAGAATCCATTGATTTTATTTTCACACGAAAAAGTATCCATTGATTTTATGACTGGTCTAGAGGGCATACCCCACAATTAGCTAAACTCCTAGCATTGTGTTGAGTAAATAAATGGCTACTGTTTCTTTCTTTCTTTCTCAAATATTACAGCATGCAAGTTGCTTACATTTGGAGGAATGGTCTTCTCAAGCGGCTTCTTCTGAGGCAGTGATGGGTCAGTGAGTGACGGCAACCTGAATTCATGCATCATCCAGTCGGTTTTGACACCTTTTGCTGCTCTACCTTTGTAGAAGACAAGAGATTTCTTCAAGCCTATGCACTTGCTCCCATCAGAAGAGTAGATTGGCCTGTCAGTTCCAGTGGCCTTCCAGAAGCCTGCTCCAGTTACCCTGTTTGGTCTTGTGCTGTTCCGGTATTTCCTATCCCTTGGACAGTAGAAATACCATTCCTTCTCTCCAGTACTTGCTAGTTCTTTATGAAGACCAAAAAAAAATATTTCGTAAGTAACTTGATGTAAGATTCATGCTGTCTTTACTAGTTGCGACCAAAGATCCCAAACTTAGGGTTCATTATCGAAGCCGAGGTGTTTAAATGGTAAGATTTATGCATTCATGTGTGGAAATATAATCTATGTCCAGCATACATGCACTTTTAACTTTGATAGCCGAAGCCTGAATCTGTAATACAAGCACAACAACATACAACTGAAAGCATAAGCTCAGCAAGAACTTACAGGTTCGTATAAACTCAGAGGTTATGTGATCACATAAAGTTTCTTTAACACCAAGACAAAACATGGTAAATACATTAGGACAGTAAGCTTATATTATGTTCGTTTGTGCATACCTTACTATTCATGTCCATGGTATTTAACTCTAGGACCAGTTTTACCTCATCTACATGAATGTTGTATCATGCCCAGTATTGCAAGTAGGCAAAACCTCAAAGATACGAAGTAACAGATGCATGTAAAAGTTTTTGAAGATTGACTAAGATTCATAGTATCAAAGTCCCACGTTACTTTGTATAGAAAGGAGCATCATGTAGCAAACTAGCCTTATCTTAAAACAAACAGTTTTCTTAGCTCTTTGAAGATTTGAGCAGAGAAATAGAACATAGTTAACAAGGGGAGGAGATGCACAGAAGCTTACTTGGGAGATCCCATGGATCATATTTGTAGATGTCTAGCTGCCTGATGAGCTCAATGGGGAGAGACTTCTGCTGGATTTTTCTTTTAAGGTAAAACCTGACAAGCTCTTCATCTGTTGGATGAAACCTGAATCCAGGTAACATAACTTCATCTTGCTTCTCTATGTCATCACTTCTGATCTCATCCATATGTTTACACAGTTAAACAAACCACTGGCTGAATGCTGTATATCTCAAGCAGTGCTCACCTGCTTCTAGTTACAAGAAGTTACTAGCTCAAACCCTAAGGGTTAATCTGTATGGTCAAACTTCACTCAATGGGCAGTAGCTAAAAGATTTTGGTTTCTGCTGATTACTGGAGCTAAAACAAACCCTTTCCTCCACTCAGTGTAGGACTACCATATATTTCTTTGAGCTAAACAAGGTGATCTCTGAGCACTGGATCTGCTCTTATCAAAAACTAATTAAATTTGGAGAAAAGCTAGCACAAAGCTCAGAGAAGAAAGAAGCGACTTGTAGTCTTAGCTCTCTTGGTTGCTTACTGTGTAGGGTTTCCCTTCATACTATTTGGCTAACGTTTTGCACCCTTGTGTACACTAAACATCAGATACTTATAGAAGAAGTTTTAAAAGCGTCACCTATTGTAACTCACTTAGGTTCTCCATGTGAGGATCTCAATGAGATGTATGTATTCTGAAGTAAGCTTGGGATTAGCAATCTTGTGATCTAATATTCACCTAATTAATAAACTAACTCAATGTCAAGTACTTTGCATCTAATATATGTCTTGTTTGCTATTATTAAGCCTCCTCACAGAATAATCTAGCTCTCTAGATGGCTACCTTAGTAATTTTTTATTGTGTTCCCTTGAATTTTCTAAAGGTGAATTATATAAGTACAATTCCCAAGACACTAGGAGACTTGAAACTTCCAACCAAGTGCAGTACTTATAATCAGAGTCTAATTCCTTCTCACAGTACATATATATTACATCGGTATGTGCATATATACCTTTGATTCTCTCATGATCCCAAAATCTTTTTTGGACAGACTTTCCTCTTCATTGGTACCCTTTTTTTTTTTTGTCTTGCCTGTATATTTGAATTTGAAGGGGAATTAGCAAACACAAAGAAGGAACCGTAAAACTTTCCTGAGAAAAGTATACATGTTTCTTACTCATTATTGAGCTCCTGAGTTGATTGAAATTAACAAAAAAAAGAAGAGAGAAAGGGTTTTATTATATAGCAGATCTCTATATTCTGTGACACGGTATGATATAATTTTCCAAATAAGAAAGGCCTCTTGTTTTAGTCTTGGTTGAAATTCTTTAATCAGATATGGGGAAAACCGATTCATGCCATGGAACTGCTTGTACGGTTATGAATGCCACACCAGTTATGAAGTGCCAAGCTGGCACACTGCTCTATTTTCCACCTATCCAAATGGAATTTAGCTAAGCTGAGGGAAGTGCCTGGTTCACATCCCTGAGTTAGAGCTGAAATCCTGAGTCATGTCGAGCAAAAATTCTTCATCATTCTTTTATGGAGGTATGCTGTTGTCTCTGGCTTTTGTAAGGTTGTGATTAGTCAAACTAGTACGAAATCTAGCATCAATCCTCAATAGTTATTTAACTCCATAGATAGTGACATGTTCGCTGATGATAAGGTATTACAGACAAAGGGTCTGTATGTACCGTATATGTTCTTACTTGAGATGATGCTTATCTCTAGATTATTGTTCTTTTTTGACGGAAGCTAATCTCTAGATCATTTCTCTATTCTAACCATGCAATATGTGCTGCCAACGTGCGGTTGTAATTATCATCTAGTATTAACTACCTTTGTCGTTTGGAGATAATGTTTTGTATCTGTTTGGTTGTCGATCCTCTGAAATTTCTGGTCTTCCTCCCCATCCTTGGTGAGAATCTGGGATGCACACCTTTCGTGACTATTGACAGCCTACTACTTGCTTCAAACAAGTATTATTGGCTTGACAACCTTTATATGTTATGATTTAAGTCTTGTCTAGTGAAGAAGTAGCCATAAAATTTGTGTTCTCTCCTGAAGATTTTTTTTGTCTGACATGAGACTAATTTTACACGCTTCAGGGACCATGGTGCCAGGGACGAAACAGGCGGACAAGTTACCAAGAACGTTGTGAGAAAATCCAAGGCAGCTCACTGATCACTAGGTCACCATCATAGTCACATGCCATCATTCTTTAACCAAAGCTTTCAGACTTGCCCATTCGTGCATACGGTGCTGCACTGCTATCGTCAACAGAACTTCCACAGACATTGATGCGAAAAACCTGCATGGATCCATGTGCTGCCTTCTCA
>DXKC01000824.1:0-18485 GCA_031170775.1 Cymbopogon citratus
GGAGGCTAAGCACCGCATCACGCATGCCCCCATAGACGCCGCGACCGAGCCTTTCTCCCTCTGCGTCCACCGCATCGCGCGTGCCCCGCAGATGCTGCATCTGGGCCGAGTTCGCCCTGATCTGCCCAGCAGCGCCGAGCTCCTCCACCATAGTCGGCATGAGGCCGGACTCGTGAACTAGCCGCTCCGCACCCTCCTCCACTTACTTCAGTGGCTCGAGGCCTCATTCACGCACCCCACATCCACCCGGTCACTTCCCACCCTCTCTCCCCTGCAGCACCACCACAAGACTGAGCCGCCGCTGCCGCCATCGCCATAACTCGGCCCGAGCTCTCGGTTTCCCCTAAGCAGTCCACCTATCACCCCATCGGTCCCTCCTTTGGCTCCACTAAGACATAGCATCCACCGAGCCCTTTCCTTCTTCGAATTGGGCGCCGAATCGCAGTTTGACGCGGTCGCGTACGCCACCGTCCGCCAGCTCGCGTCATCCGCCGTCCGTGTGCCGAATTGGTCGACGATGGCCCCACAAACGAGTTCGCAGTGAGCTTCTATCTCCCCACGCCTTCCCCGTCGTCTTTCATGGCCCGTAAGCCATTTTCGCTCTCGCCGGCGAACTTTCCGGCGGTGCGCCGCCGCCCGCCACCGCCTTGGAACTATTCCGGCCGGCCAAACTTGCCCCAATCATCCTCAACCGTTGGATCTTAGATCCACGGCCGAAAACAGAAGATACCCCTTCATGGGTAAAATCGTTTAAGAGTCCCTCAACGTTTCAGTATTTGCGTAGAGATCCTACACCAGTTCTAAAATAAGGATTTTCGGATTAATTTAAATCAATTCAAGTATCAGTTATTTACAGAAATGCCACTCCGATTTGAACCGTTCAAGTTGCGTTAGATTCGTAATCTTGTAATATACATGCTAGTACCAATGTTAGTACTATTTTCAACTTTTAAAATTCGAGCTTATATTTAATTCATTATTTTACAATAGGAAAACTTGATAAATTCATAACTTCTCCATTTTAAATCCGATTTCAGTGATTTTTGCGTCTATGTGTTCGTAGCGACGTGTAAAATATTTTTCTAGGCTTTTAAGCTAGTTTTCTCTCCTTTGGTGTACTGTTCTAATTATAGTTCTTGTTTTCTTGGTGTATGATTGCCTATGGATGATTGTATGATGATGTATGATCGAGTATAGATGGTGAGCAGTACTTCGGTGATCAGGAGCAATACTTTGACAACCAACAGGAACAACAGGAGTATTTTGATAATTAAGGCAATTATAGTGGGGTTTACTTTCTGTAATCATGATCATGTGACTTATTCAATGTTATACTATGAATCATAAAAATGACTTTTTACCAACATATGGACTTGTCTGTAATAGAGCCTCCGGGACTTACAGTACAACTATGGGGTTAAATGACTCTGACTTTAGTTTTCACAAAGTATATTTTTCTAACGGGTTAGAGGAAGTGCTGAATTGAGTATAGGACGGCTCCTGTCCAGATATATATGTATAGCCGCGATGGATGTGTGCCATATAGGAAGGAGAGTTCCTACATCTGACGACCTAGTGCCCTAACCTTTTAGATGAACCTTTGTGAGGGCTTCATAGTGGTTCTTGGTGTATGGGACTAGCTAGCCTATGCATTTGAGCACCACGACTCATAGTGAGAGTGTACACGTCTGCGCAGAGTTTAATAAACTGATATATCAGCCTTGCCCAAGGACACGGGCGGTCTTGGAACTTTACATCAAAGATAATGACCGATGTTGATTAAATTGTTCATCGTTTATTGTTTTATGCTCTACATGATTATGTTACACTAATTATGAGTTAATAGGAAACTATAACCTTGAAACTATATTTGTTGAGTACGACATGTACTTACGCTTGTATTGTTTCATTACTTGGATAAAAATCCCAGATGAGTACAGCTCAAGGTTGGAATGAGGAGTACAATGCCAGCTATCGTGATGAGTACTAAGAGTATGTCAACCAGTCAACCTTCCTATGATGGAGTACCACAAGAGTGTCTTAGTTATTTATTTCCGCTACTCTGAAATATAATAGACTTTGAGTTGAATAATTGTCCTTTATGTATTAAACACTATGATGATACTATTTGTAATTTGTCAACTTATATGTGCGACTGTTTTGGGGCACATATAAGACTTTTATATATCTTATTTTGATTCCTTGGAAATATGGGTGTGATGTACCATCACTGACTTACTCGTATAAACATACGCCATTTTTTGACTAAAGAAAAAAACAAATAATGTGACTCATCGCCATTAAGAATAGATAATATTAATAGATAATATATTTAAGTTATATCACCCTTTTCACTTGAATTCATCGGTCATGCATGGTACAATACTTTTCTCTCATAATCAATCACTATTAGCTGGCTTATCAGCCACAAAAATGACTACACTAACATTTCTGAAACAAATCCACTACGCATAGTAGGAGTAAAATTCTGGTCTCATTGGCACACGGGCATGCCTTTAGCTAGCATACGCAGCACTGCTTACTACTACAAAAACAATAATCCAAAACACCCTTCCGATGGTAAAAATAAGTGTAAAGGGGATAGAATTGTTATACCACTGGTAAAGAGTAGATGTTGATGTAGCCAATCACCAAGATGATATATAATCAATTAAGCACAATTAATATAGACCAATCACCGGGAGACAAAGAATAACATAATGATTTTTTTCACCCGATGTTCACTTGTGCACCGACAAGCTACGTCATTGGTTGTGTCGACCACCGCCTAGATGGTTCCTCGGTGTGACCCTCAAACCACTTGCCCCACAAGGCAATCCCCCGCAAGGGAACCGCAAGACACCACTCTCAAGTGAGGTACTCAACGACAAGCGCAATTTACTAGAGTTGCAATTCGACGCTCCATCGGAAAAGCACAAGAACCCCTCACAAATCAATCGGAGATGGGCAAGAACAATCACCAACTCTTGCCAACGCCTCCAACAATCTCCAAGCCGGCTAGGAGCAGTACTCTCTAAGAGTAACAAGAAATCCACCAGCCGAACGATCCGCAAGTATCACTAAATGCCAACACGCATGAAAATGCACTTGGATCACTCAATCTCACTCAAGATTAGCAATCAAGCAAGAGAGATGAGTAGGAGGGATTTGTAACATCTCACAAGTATGTTAAGAGTGCTAAAAGTTCAAGAGAGATGGCAAGCAACCGGCCACCAAGTATTTATAACAACCCTCAACCGAAACTAGCCGTTACCCTCAAAACAGACAGTTATCGGGGCCGCCAGACGCGTCTGACGCTTTGCAAAGTTAGCGAGCAAACCCTTGCTCTTGGCCTGGCAAAACAGAGAGCAGTCGGACACTCTGGCGCTCCACCGCCGGACGCGTCCAGCGCGTGCAGCGCAACCACGCGCTAGACCGGCCAACTAGCCGTTAGACTCAAACAGGTGAGCGACGGACGCGTTCGACGCACCACCGTCGGACGCTGCATGACCCTCCGAACGCAGTCCAGAGAGGTCTGCAAACGACCCGACCGCCGGACGCTCCGGCCCTCCATCGCCGGATGCGTCCGGCGCCTCAACGCCGCGACCACGCCAAAGACTGAGCTCTAGCCGGACGCGTCCAACGCACCATGCCGAACGCTCCAAAACACAGAGAGTGTCAGTTGCGTTAAACCATGCACGAGCTTCAGCTCCAACACGCATCGGACGCACGGCCAGCGTCCGATGGTCTCCTGTTCACCGTCCGGCACTAAGGAAAACCTCGTTTTCAAGCCAAAGTCGACACGAACATCTCCAACATGCTATCCAAAAAGTATACCGCCTTGTAACCAAGGCATAGAATGTTTTCAATAAGAATTTGCATCCGGTGCAATAGGAAATAGCCACTTCATTCTCTCAAAAGCGTCGAATCCCACCGAGCTTACGAGGCGGGAGGGTGAGCAGTTACCAAACCTAACTCAACCCTACAAACTCCACCACCTTTGCAAATGTGCAACACCACCAAGTGTACATCTCCATTGTGCTTGTGTGTTAGCATTTTCACAATCATTTTTAAAGTATTTTCCAAGTTAGCACACTAGATCCTAATGCATCGTCATGAATGAACATCCTAGTGGAACTTAGGAACCGCAACAGAAGATTTTCCCTCTTAATAGTGCGGTTATCAATCCTAAACCACTCACGCACTCTATGGTGTCTTGAGTGCAAAACAAAATGGTCCTATAGCTTTTCACCTTTGCCTTGAGCCTATTTTATTCCTCCAAATCCACCAAGTCTTGAGCACTTGATCATCTTTTGGATCACACCATCTATCCACCATGATCATCACAAGCTCCTTACTTGGCTAGGACCACCTTCTCTAAATTTCACACTTAGATCAAAGGTTAGCCCTAGGGTTTCATAAATTATCAAAACCAAACTAGGGCAGGCTTCAGGAGGTCGACACACTTCTCAGCCGCCACGGTAAATCGAGCGATTTACTGAGGCGGGCTTTTTCTATAACTGTGGTAGGCTCTTTTGCCCGCCACGGAATATTAACTGTGGTAGGCATTTTAAGGCGCCCGCCCTGGTAAATAGATTTTTTGTGGCGGGCACCTTAAAATGCCCGCCACGGCTGATAGGTATTAACCATGGCGGGCATTTTAAGGCGCCCGTCCCAGTAAATAGATTTTTCGAGGCGGGCATATTATAAGGCCCGCCGCAAAAAAAGGCCTAGGCCAACCGAGCCAAGAGGAAGCTCGAAAGTCACTCTAGGCCTATAAGTGTCTCTTCACCACTGAACCCCACCTCGCACTCCCTCCCAGCATTAGCCGCTCCTCCAACCAGTGATGCGCCCTCTCGTCCAACCGACACCCTCTCCACCCCTCCTAGCCGGCGGCCTCTCTCCCCTCTCCCTTCCGCTTCCTCATGGCGTGCGCGACCCTCCTCCGCTCATGGCATGTGTGGGGTCTGCGCCCCGGTGTCGGCAGCGATGGGCCACGAGGCGCACTCGGTGGTGGTGGCCTCCCACGAGCACGCCCTTCCTTCGTTGGGCCACAGTGGAGCAGGGCGACAGCGACGGATTTGCCCTCCAACCACCCAGATCCAGCCTTTATTGCGCGGATCCGATCACCAACGGCTCTAGGGCGTCCGGCCGGCCTCAACCGTGCGGATCTAGCCACTAGAGGCTGCAAGGCGCCGATCCGGCCTCCTACCGAGTGGATCTAGGGCGTCGATCCGCCCTCCCCTGCTCGGATCTGGCCTCCACCGTGCGGATCCAGCCACTGGCGGTTCCAGGGCGTCGATCCGGCCTCCCACCACGTGGATCCGGCCACCGGCGGCTCTAGGGCATCGATCCGACCTCCACCCGTGCGGATCCGGCCACCGACCCCAAGCTTGACGTCAGACTCGATCCGGTGGTGGAGGCGCATCGGCGGCGGCGGATCGACAACGGCTGGCGGATCTAGGTCCATGTGGCCTAGATGCATGGGGCTTTTGTTTTCTTTTTTATATGTTTTTTAGGCATGTTTGACCGTGGCAAGCTTGCTTAGTTGCCCGCCACAGTAAATCGATTAACCACGGTGGGCAAAGGCGGACATGTTTGTCCGCTGCGGAAAACCGAATCTGACCGCCGCGATAAAGATTTTTGTAGTATTGGTTGTACCATAAGGCCTGTCCCAATGGGCATTTCATGAGGGTGATATGCACATTAAATGAGATGATATATCAGCAAAAATATAATCTTTGCATGAAATGGGTAGGAGAGAAGGAAAGAGTTTTATGGGGATGAAACGAGCTAGCATTGTTTCCAAAAAGTTGGTAAAGTGTGAAACCCGTGTCGAGGCTGTGGTTCATTTCATCGGTGCGACTCCATCTCTGTCGTTCATCGGTGTGACTCCATGTCTCCATCTTCGTCATGCGTGGTCGCCACCGTTAGAGTGAGCTCCGTCGGGCCACAGGCGCGGGCACGAGCTTTGCAGCGCGCGACTCCGCCGGCCACGGGAGCTTTGCGATCTTCGCCGTCCTCTGTCGCGTGCAGGCACCGCCGGTCATGCGGGCTTTGTCGGGCCGCAGGCGCGGGCACGAGCTCCGCCGGTCGGTGAAACCTTCCATTGAGACTGACGAGCTTGAAAGCCAAGTGATCTGGCAACCCCCGTGACACGCTGGGGTTGCCGCCTCCTCGACGAGGGACAGGCTCTGAAATGAGGGCAACCATCTATTATGGGGGCGGGCACATAGAGCAGCTGCGCATGCTGGTCTGCCTGGCACCTGACCGCTGCAGAAACCTGCGCTCACTATGCCAGAATTCGCTATTTGTGACGCGTGTAGATGGTCATTTGTGACGCGTAAAACACGCGTCACAGATGTTGCATCACAAATACGTCACAGATAACAAACTATCTGTGACGCGTGTTGAGGACCCGCGTCACAAATAGTTATAATACGCGTCACCAATATTAAGAAACGCGTCACAGATAACGGCTATATGTGACGCGTGTTGAGGACCCGCGTTACAAATAGTTATAATACGCGTCACCAATATTAAGAAACGCATCACAGATAATGCCTATCTGTGACGCGTGTTGAGAACCCACATCACAAATAGTTATAATACGCGTCACCAATATTAAGAAACGCGTCACAGATAATGCCTATCTGTGACGCGTGTTGAGGACCCACGTCACACATAGTTATAATACGCGTCACCAATATTAAGAAACGCGTCACAGATAATGGCTATATGTGACGCATGTTTAGGACCCGCGTCACTAATAATTGTAATACGCGTCACTGATAAGATTATATGAGTGACATGTCTTCCCTACACGCGTCACTGATAAAGACAAGAAAACACGTCACTAATAGTGCCATATCAGTGACACGCTGTGAGAAGCCACGTCACAAATAGATTATATCAGCAGTATATATATATATGAATGCCATCAATATATCTCATGTGCACACAGTACATCACTACTTGTTCAACAGATCCACACTTACATCAAAACTTGTTCACACAATCCATCATAACTTGTTCGAAATCCATCTAAACATTGTACTTAACTTATTTAATCATACAGTACATCACTAGACCCACACTCACAATGGCAAACACACATCACTGGTGGGCATGGAACTTTCCTTTCTTGTTGATGACCTTCTCGAGAGGTGACTAGCAGCACATGTACCTCAACATTCAAGTTTGTGTCAAGCTAGAACTTGGTCATCATACCAGCATAGAAGAAAACAGACTGTGAAGCTGATATGATATATAGAACACAATCATTTGAAAATGGAAGTTGAGGCTTGCATAATACAATAGCAACCTGTTTCTATATGATCTTATAGCCTGTTTCTGTATGATCTTATATCATGTAGCAATAAAAGGCACATATTATCACAGTTTAATCATAAGCTTTGTTGATTCAGAAGCTTCCATCAGCAACTATTTCCATCAGCAAGCGAGCACATAACTGAACATGGAGAATCACACTAAAAATACTAAGAAAGCATGCATGTCAATTCAGATCTAGTCATGGAGGGGTTACGGTACCAAGTACTCTTTGACCTCGACTGGCTTCCCATCTGGATGAATCTCTTTGACCTCAATCATGTCAGTAGGCCACTTAGATGCTGTCTTTGGTTTTCGAGGTCTGCAAACAGGCTTAGGAACAGACTTCTTAGGAACAGACTGCTGCTGCTCTTCATCAACAGGTTGCTCATCATCAACATGTTGCCTGTCATCATCAACAGGTGATTCTACTTCTTCAGAAACAGTTGGCTCCCCTGTTTTGTCTTCACCACTTGATGAAGAATCCGTGGAAGACACCTATATCAATCAAATTCGAGAAAGATGTGGTTCAACATTTGCACAGGACTACATTCATTCAGATGCTAGAAATATAGTAAACAATTGAGATGATTGTGGTCAATGGTAGCTTACCATTTTGATGTGGAACTGGATTCAACTGTACATAGTACAACACTCACAACACTAGCACGTTAGAAAGATCACCTGTACAGCAAAGAAGTTGCTACTTCAGTAATGAAATCTGGATGCAAATCATACAGTGTGCAGAAAATCATACATGTTCTAGAATTTCATTGAAAAGTTTATTTACTTATTACATTGATAATAAGTAATGTGTGATTCCAGAACAGAATGATCCTAGGCAGAAAATCTCAGAAATAAGTGTGCAGAAAATCATCCTAGGCAGATAGCAGAACCATTGGCCTCAGAAATCAGCATTCCAATTAGCTCATGATGATGTATAAGCTTTTGTCAGCATACTCTACACAGGACATAAGCAAGAACCAAAACCACAATCTACAGCACCAACACAAAGATACAGAGCAGCAACTCATGTTCAAAGAAAATAGATTGGGAGCAAGGAATCTATTGATTTTGGAAGTATGAATTTCAATGTTGGAGTTGGAATACTTCTCAACAATCTTCAAGGAAGAGAAAAGGTAAGTGACTAACATGTTAGTACAGGTCTAACAACTCATCAATTTAATCAAGACAATATAGGGGAAAGGAACCTTCTGTGTGTCATCATGGGTGTTGAAAGAGTTCATCAGAAGTAAAGGGACACTGCATCCATACTTCTTGTCCAGGGACTGCAGACACATGTAAACTAATAAGACACAGACCGATACTGCCATATCAAAACAGTAAGAAAAGATGTTCAGGTTAATGAAGAATACCTCAATTTCAATCACAATAAGGTCAAGGAATGTGAACCCATTGCGGACTTCAATGACAGACCTGCAATCCATAGGAATCTTAGTTGTGCTAACTGCTCAAAGATGAAGGAAGAGTCGCCCATAACATCTCAAGGATCATGCATAGCAGCACAAATAACTAATTAATTACTTAGAAAAATGTATCAGGTGACTAAGTGCTGCAAATACCTATGAAAGCTGTCTCACTAGATTAAGTGAACAAAGATATGCCAGGAAGCCTTATGATGCATAATTAAGCAACAACTCGATTACAAATCTGTCAGCATGTCAATGCACTACTAGTTGAGGAATTAAGAACACAACATAAGAAAGTAATACAGCCAGCTGCAGCACATTAGGAGTCGAGCAGAAACAATTTGATCACCTTATCACATCAAACAACATATGCACACAGCCACTCATCGATTCTCTCATTTTGAAGAATGGAAGGAGTTCTAAACCTATTGGAATCTCAACACAGTGAAAAGGGACAGTAGTACGAGCATTTGAAAGTGACAACTAAAGTATTCCATTCCCATATTCTTCCAGACTACAGACATTAATCTCTACATGTGATTGTAGAGATTAAGATAATAATGGCTCCCCCATCCTAATCCACATACCCAAATGAAGCGATCCGCCTCCCCAAATCCACCCAAATCGATGGGCAAATCGATGGTTTTCGAATCTGCACAATAAAATAGAGACCGCGTCTGACAGGAATCGCCTCCAAAATCAAAAACACGATGGCGACGAATCCGTCCTGTTGGAACTTCGGTTCCAGACAGGTTTTGGTGATAAGACCTCAGTCAGATCGATGCATTAAATGAGTGGTACGAGGTGGGTCCCAGGGTAGGCTAAAACGCAGCTACCAAGTCCCCTCCCTCTGTTCTCAGTGGTGGTGGTCTGCTTTTATAGCAGCCCACCTACCACCTTAGAGTACAATTACAATCTTGCCCTTTCGTACCATGGGAAACCCTAATTTCTGTCCCTATGTCGAGTGGGCCGGTCAGTCCTCCAGGTAATTTCACCCCTTGACTCCAGTCTTGCGATCAGATGGGCCGCCCAGCCTTGCTGGATTCTCCTTAATGGGCCGGCCCACCCGATCGTCTCTTGTTTATCGCCTGAGGACCTCCGGTGGACCCCCAACCTCCGCTGTGGCACCTGGAGCCTCCGCCCGGCCCCCCGTCGCCACGGCAGGACGGCGGGGATTGAGCTGAGGCAGACTCCCCCCGGCGGCCCCCCTCAGATTGGGGAGCCTCCGCTGGGGCACCTGGAGCCTCCGCCCGGCCTCTCGTCGCCACGGCCGGACGGCGGGGATCGAGCTGAGGCACACTCCCCCCGGCGGCCCCCTCAGATTGGGGAGCCTCCGCCGGGGCACCTGGAGCCTCCGCCCGGCCTCTCGTCGCCACGGCAGGACGGCGGGGATCGGGCTGAGGCACACTCCCCCCGGCAGCCCCCTCAGATTGGGGAGCCTCCGCCGGGGCACCTGGAGCCTCCGTTAAGGCTGGCTCGGGCACCCTTAGGTTCGCCCGAGCGAGCTTCACGACTATGCTCCCGCGGCGATAGTCGGAGGCTCGTACCTCCGCCGGGCCTGCGGTCACGCTGCTGCACAGAAACATAAATCCCTGATGGTCGTTAGTCTGGTTAGATAAGGCTGGGGGACAGGGTAGCCTCCGTGGGCCTCTGCATCTCTCCCCCAACACGTCCCAAATCGAATACCACCACCGACAAAAGCACAACAACACTAGGTATAGCAGCACGAGGTTGGGGGTGATAGAGAGGACAATCTCACCTGAATTCTCAATGCAGATGCAGTGGCGGAGTCGAGCCGCCCGCCGCGTCGCCCCTTGCCGGAGTCGTCGAACGCCGCGTCGCCCCTCTCCGGAGTCGCTGTACCCGCGTCAGCACGTCGCTCCTCCCCGACGGACCCAGCCGGCTGCCGCCTCAGTCCGCCGAGATTCCGCCTCAGTCGCCGTACCCTAGCTGCTGATGGTTGCCGAGTCGAGCGCAGGAGAGACGCGGCGCTTGGGGAGAAACGGCGCACAGGTCAGTCTGCCGAGGTTAGGGCTTGGGACTTGGGGAGAAACGGCGGCTTGGGACTTGGGGAGAAACGGCGCACAGCTGGTTATGCGTTAATTTGGGCCTGCAGGTTTCTGGCCCAAACAAAATAGAGGAGACTTGCGTTTATGTTTACGTGTTCTTGTGTTCTGGAGAAAAAAGTGTAAATTCCAACCAACCTTGCGTTCTGTTCAGATTCAACTTTTTTTTTATTTATTTTCCCAGTTTCGTTTAAAAAAACCAGTTTCGTTTAAAAAAAATTGGAGACTCTGCCCCTTTTTACATGGCAAGGAACTGTGTTATGAGCCACGTCAGAATGCTCTTGCAGCGCTACTTAATTCGCTCTGGGGTCTGGTCTGAATGACTTTGTCACTTCATTTCACGCAAACGCGAGCAATGTCCCCTCTGGTTTCGATCTGGCAAGCACCAAAGCACAATCAACCATGAATAATAAATTACCTAGGGGAAGCAAAGACAGCATCGGTTAACTTGTACACATAGCTGGAAGCACTTACATCATCGGAAACAGAGAAGATAAACACATTCTTTTTTTTTTTTTGAGTCTAGGAAAGACCGTGTGAGATAATGGAAAGACCGTGTGAGTCTAGGAAAGATTCATTGGGCCCGTTACTATTAAGATTATATAATAGTAACCCTTAAATAAAATAAGTTGTAACTTTTTCTCCTTTAGGTCACGGGTTCGAATCCCCTTTAGTGTGCGTTTTGCTTTTCTTTTTTTTTATTTGTGGTCGCGCATTTAGTGACGCGGGTCAACAAGACGCGTCACATTTATAATCTTTGATGCGTTTAGTTAAGGCGCGTCACGAATAGTTCCCTCTATTTGTAATGCGTCTAAATAACACGCATCACATTATTATCCATGGCGCGTCTTATTAACACGCGTCACAAATAAGGCCATCTATTTGTGACGCGTCTGAAGAACACGCGTCACATTTATTATTCGTGACGCGTATTGTTAACACGCGTCACTGATACATTGTTATTTGTGACGCGTCTTGTTCCTGAGGCATGGGTAGCGGCTTATCGGTGACGCGTCTTGTTAACCCCGCGTCACAGATAGATTATCTGTGACGCGTTTCTTTTATGCGTCACAAAACGTGACGTCACAGATAGCTAATTCTGGCATAGTATATTCCTCCGGTGATCACTGGTGACCAAAGAAAAGAGATGAAACAACAGCAATGCCCATGATGTGGAGCGCATGTCGAGGGGAATAAGAATCGGAGGCACCAGGAAGGCTGGAATTAACAGCTAACAATCTCAATCCTGCTGCACCTACCAGCACAGCAGCATGGGAAGTACGTTGAGCCAGTGATGAGAAGGAAAGTCACAAACAGTGCATTGGCGACCCGTGCCTCCGAACACCGTTGTCGCCTCCTGCCACCTTATGTCTAGGATGGAGGCCTGGAGCTTCGAGCTACGGCGCTGACTGGAGCGACGTCGTCGCAACTCGGGTTGCGAGGAAGACACTCTCTGACTGTCCGCCTTTGACTTAAGTGTGTTCCATACTTCCACGAGCTGCTCCTCAAAATGACGCTCTGCAAGGTGAGATTCTGGTTTAAGCAAACAGAAAAGAGTTCAGCGAAACTGTGTTTGGGATAGGTACCTGAGTTACCCAGTGCAAAAGATCATGCTATAGCAATTTGGACATATCTCCACACCGGAAAGATTCAATTTAAACTGTGCCTGATAATTTATGATTACTGTAATACTTATCTTATAACAGGCCCACCCATTGTACAACCGTGTTAGTTGCTTAGTGTGATAATAGACTAGAGCGCAACCAACATACGTACAGACTGTGCTCCTCTCCTCATCTGTGGACTAATAAGTTGTGAGCGTGGACAATAATGTAAGCCTAATTCCTAAACCCCAGAATCATCGCTTGCTACTAGTATCAAATAACATCCGACACCATATATACATAGTCCCTTAATTAACAATTGGTTTAGCTTGGCTAGCCAACAATTAACCCAATGGCTCGTGCTTCTGATGCAGATTACCACCACCCCGTGTCCCTAGCACTGCTGAGCTTTGGGTCTTGATGCCAGAGCAAAAGGAGTGGCATCAGATCGATAGATGCATATTGCATCATTTCACTCGATCATATGTTTGCTGCTCTTACTCGACTTTTTCCTTCATCGAGTTAGTTTGACAACTGACCGAAAGCTATTCATCCTACTTTCTTCTACTGATGTCATCGCTGTTGTGATTGTTATGGTTGATTTTGTTCACCCATCGTTTGAATCTATCTCGCGTTCAGTTCCCTCGGAAAAAATATATATGCAATTTCAGTCCCACTCTTAAACCCTCTGGTTTCGAAGCTAGCGAAAACTTTTGAATGATGCATCACATTAATACTAGCCGAAATATAAGCACCCATGGTGAGAGAGCTAGGGAGACTGGGCCCAAATGGACAAGCTTCACCACCACGAATTATCAATTTGATCATGATAAAAGCAACTGTACTATATGTATGATAAATTAAGACACTATCTCCATATTCATTTATTTATGGCAGAGTGAATGATGCCGCAAATTGTAAATAGACTAAATGAATTCCATTAAGTGGCTAACTTTGTTCCATTATCTAAAAAAAATGTGTGTGTGTGTGTATATATATACACATGTCTGTGGTCACCAACACTAAGAAAGTAGAAATAGAGAAGCATGAGTGATTCCCCGTCCATGAGGTGATCACTAATGACCAAGAAATAGTAGTAGTAGAAATAGAAAAGGACGAGTGATCTCGTCCATAAGATTGTGTGCATGAGCAAAAGGCAGTCCTCAAAGGGAGCGATAATAGAAATAGAAAAGAACAGGTGATTTCAACCATGAGATTGTGTGCGTGAGCAGAATGCGGTCCTCAAAGGGAATGAGAATAGGAATCAGAGGCACCGGGAATACAGGAACAACAATAATGATTTTGTGCATGCACAGAAGGCGGAGAGATTGTGCCATGAGCAGAAGGTGCGGTTTGTTGAAATGCAAGAACAAAAATTGTAACACTCGCGTCCAAAACTGCATATATGGCCTAGTTTCACAAGTGGAACGGGCCTACATACATGTAACGCCTCGCTTATATTTTCACCCTCGCTTCATGTAAGGCCTGGAGGTGCTATGTTTGGAAATGGCAAGGATTTATCCCTATGTAAAAGCTAGAAGCAAGAAGTATTCTAGAAAGAAAAAAAAAACTTAATTTGTGAGTAATATTATGCAATTTCATTCCCACTCTTAGAACCCTTCATTTTGAAAGATAGCAACAACAACTTTTAAATGCTGTTTTACTTTCATATATATTAGCCGAATTACAGGCACCCATGGTGAGAGGGAGACTAGGTCCAAATGGACAACCTTCACCACAAGGAATCCTATCAATGTTATCATGATAAAAGCAATTGTTCTTTTATATGTATGATAAATTAAGACACTAATTTTTGTATTCATTTATTTATGGCAGACTGAATGATGCTGCACATTGTAATGTGTGCCTCATTGTATTCCAATAAGTGGCTCACTTGCATGTACCACCAGCACTGCTCGTGTCTCAGCAACAAGTGTGTGTATAAATATCGTCTAGTGATCAGATCACTAATGGCCAAGAGATAGAAATTGAAAAGCACGAGTGATTTCATCCATGAGATTGTGTGTATAAGAAAATAGAGGGAACGAGATAGCCCTTTGGGGCTCTCGGCTGCGTGTTATATAGGAGTGAGGAATAGCCCCTCATGTGGCTTACAAGTCAAGTAATGTTACAACAAGATAGAGATCAAATCTCTCCTAATATCTAGCTAATCAACAAGATATGGTACAATATATTTCCTAACAAACTACACAGCCGAATCATGTCAATCTTCATATACTTTAACATCCCCCTCAATCTTAGCCACTAACAAGGCCAAGATTGGATCTGAATTGTTTTATCTTGACAGCAGGTACAGGTTTGGTAAAACCATCAGCAAGCTGATCAGCAGAATTGATAAACCGTATATCAAGTAACTTCTGTGCCACCCGTTCTCTAACAAAATGAAAATCAATTTCATTATGCTTCGTGCGAGCATGAAAGATAGGGTTAGCAGATAAGTACTTGGCACCAAGATTATCACACCACAGTCGTGCTGCCAGTGGACTTGACACATTCAATTCCTTGAGCAACTTTTGTACCCACATCATTTCAGCAGTAGCATTGGCTAAAGCTTTATACTCTGCCTCGGTGCTTGAACGCGAGACAGTAGCCTGTTTACGAGCCATCCAGGATATGAGGTTGGCTCCAAGGAACACCGCAAACCCTCCAGTAGAGCGGCGATCATTAGGACATCCTGCCCAGTCAGCATCAGAGAATGCACTAACCAAAGTAGAGTTAGACCGCCTAATATGAAGTCCAAGAGAGATTGTTCCATGAACATAGCGTAGGATCCTCTTAACTGCACTCCAGTGCACAGTAGTTGGAGCATGAAGGTACTGACACACTTTGTTGACGGCAAAGGAGAGATCTGGCCGTGTGAGAGTGAGGTACTGCAAAGCTCCGACTACACTTCTGTATCGGGTGGAATCATCAGGTCCTAAAGGATTGCCAGCAGTGAGACTAAGCTTCTCAGTAGAGGACAAGGGTGTATCGACTGGCTTTGCTTTGTCCATGCCAGACCGAGACAACACATCAGCGGCATAGCGCCCTTGAGAAAGAACAAGACCATCAGAAGTTCTTTTCACCTCAATGCCCAAGAAATAATGAAGATTTCCCAAATCCTTGAGAGCAAAATCCTGCTGCAAATCCTTTAAGAGAGCTTCAGTAGCAAGAGATGATGAACTTGCCACAATAATGTCATCAACATAGACAAGAACAAACATGTAAACTCCACCTCGATTAAAGTAGAACAGTGATGTATCAGCTTTGGATGCAACAAATCCAAGAGCTTCTAAGCGTCGACACAGCCTTGCATACCAGGCTTGTGGTGCCTGTTTCAGACCATAGAGGGCCTTATCCAACTTACACACATATGTAGGATGACTAGAATCAGTATACCCTGGAGGCTGCTGCATATACACCTCTTCTTCCAAAATGCCATGAAGGAATGCATTCTGAACATCCAGCTGACGAAGAGACCACCCTTTTGATACTGCAATAGAGAGAATCAGGCGAATGGTTGCAGCTTTAACAACAGGGCTAAATGTTTCTTCATAATCTATCCTGTAACAACCCAGAAATTTCCACACTCAAAAATCACTACAAATTAAAATTTTTCTTAAACAACCCATGTGTGATGAGTGTCATGTAGGAAACCACCCTAGTTATAAAGTAGAAGCCCATGTTGCGAGACCATGCATTGCATCTTCAATATTACAAGTATGATTTGGAGTTTATTTGATTTTATGTGTTGCCAATAAAATCAACCAACTCTATATACTTCTACCACGTTATTTTTCTTTCCAAAAACTCTATGTGCTAAAGCCCTAGATTATAGAAGACCTCCATTTGGATTATATACATGTATGCCAACATGAATATAAATATTGCCTTGACTTAAGCATGGGAAACCATTTAGCTTGGAGAAAAACAGAAAATAGAAAAGCAAATAGAAAGGAGAAGGAAATTGGGAAAAGCCGTTTCGGCCCAGCGCGCAGCAGCCGGCCCAGCCACTGCACCCCCGCCAACCGCTCACACGCGCACGTGGCCCAGTCACCGCGCGGCCTAGCCACGCGCCGGCCCAGCCGCTCCCGCGCGCAGCCGTCCCCGCATCGCGACAACGCGCGCCGCGCGCCCGTCGCCACCTCCCTCTCCCACTGACAGCCCGACCCCGCCTGTCATCCCTCTCCCTCACCTCTCTGCTTTTCCCCACAGCCAATCGCCGCGCCGGAACAGGGGAGCCGCGGATCGCCTCGCGCCTGCCACGTCCACCTCGCCGCGCCGGCTCGCGATCCTTATCTTCCCCAACCGCCCGCTCGCGTCACCCGACAGAGGCACGCTCCGCGCGAACCGCCTCTGCCACGGCCATGGCAGAGCCATGGGCTTGTCCCCTCTCTGTCCCCTCGCTCTGACCGGCTTCGGTTCAAATTGAGGAGCGCCAAGGACAGCTGGCACCTCTGCGAACCTCGAAACCCTAGCCAAGAACCACCTAGAGCCGTGTGATCGGCGTGACCACCATCACAGCCGTCCGCCTCGCCATAGTACCCGCCGCCGCCTATAAATTGGAGCACCCGAGCCCCCTAGGGTTCTCCCATCCACCGCCGCCGCCTTGGTGGCCTCACCACTCGACCACCACACCAGCCTAGGAGGAGAAAGGACGGAGGGGTAGGAGGCGGAGGAAGAGGAGGGCGGGAAGAGCTCGCCGCCGGAGTTCCTCGCCGCCGGAGGAAGCCGGAGCAAGGAGCAGCGCCCCGATCGGCTACATCGACGCCGCTGTTCTTCCTGCACGGCATCGAGTCGACACGGCCTCAACTCGCCACCGCATCGCCATCCTACCTTCGTCGACACCGAGGTGAGCACCGGCAACCTCGCCGCGCTCACTAGCACCCCGCCTCTTCTCTCGCCGCCGCGTTCTCGTACCGAGAGCACACTGGCCGAGCCTTGCCGGCTTTAGCACACTCACGCACTCACGGGCACAGGCCAAGCTAGGCAGACCGAGCCACCGGCGCCTAGAACGCCGGCGTGGCCGAGACTACCATCGCCATGGTCGCCGCGCACCGCACCGCCCTCATCGGCGTCGCGTTCCGGCTGACCTAGACCTCCACTTGAAAATCTGGTCCCAGATCTGGACTCCTCGTAGTCCTGTGAGTCCCATGCTTCTCTTCTACCTACCTGCCGCTGCTTCACCTCGCCGGTTGAACCGCCATGCCGCCGCCGGCCGCGCTCCAGAACGCCGCCGTGCCGCGTGTGTCCCCACTCACTCCGGCCGCCTCGCAAGCCGAGGGCGAGCCGTCGAGCTTCGCCAGAACCCCACGCGACCCGCCACCCTTTTTATTCGGCCGGAAGCCGCCCGGAAGACCGAGCTTGACCGCCACCGTGACCGCCGGAGTTCCGCCGTGACCATGCGTCGCGAAGCGAGCGCTGCCGAGCGAGGTAGACCTCAAGGGATGTCCGTAGGAGCCCGACAACACGTCAAACGGGATGCGGGAGTGGATGTTGGCCCGTATCGGTGCCCAACGCCATGCTCACGGCACGAGCTTACTAGCCGCTCGGCCGCCGCCGCCATGGGTGCTCTACCGAGCCCCACTGCTGCTTAGGTGCTGGTTAGGTACTCCCCAAGGCCTCGCAGTGCCCCCACGCCCGTCAATCGCAGTTCGTGTCAAGCCTTCTTGGGACTTCACCGCGCCGCCGTGCCACCGCGCCGTCGCCGCGCGAGCACCGGCCGACTCGGAGCCCCTCGCCGTCGACCGAGATCACCGGAGGATCCGCCATGGCCCAACGAAGGAGATGGACCCCTCAATTTCAACTCTTGACCGCCGCAGAGGCTGGACCGATCGACCTTGCCGCCGGTGAAGCGCCGCCGCCGTGAGCAGAGCAGGGGAAAAGAAGGGGAAAGAGGAGAAGGACGCCCCCGCGCTCGGCTCACCATGGGCTGTGCGGCTGCCCGTGGGCCAGGGTCCTCCTGGACCACCATACGCCGGCTCGGTACACCGCTGCGTCACCTGTTTTGCACGGCGTGGGCGCAGTCCACGTGAACCGAGCCTCTGTGCCCGAGT
>DXKC01000825.1:0-21797 GCA_031170775.1 Cymbopogon citratus
ATACGTATGACAAAATGGAATATTCCACCAAAATAAGTTAAGACCAAAAGAATAAAAGATATGCACATTTCATAGCACAAAACTATTGAAAATGGCCACAATATTCACAAACATGAACTTTAGGAGATTAATGTACAAATCGGCACTGAGTACAACAGAGGACGACCCCTCGTAGTTTTTACCAAGAGTATAAACTGAATTTACATCTTTGCTGTCTATGGAAATTGAGAATTGGGATTAGACCCAAACTACTCCACGTATTATAACTAAATATATATGATATAAACTATTAATAACAATACTTAATTAGTATTATTAGATAGATTATTGAATCTACTTTTATAATAAATTTATTTTAAATTATAAATATTACTAATATATTGTTTTTAAAAAATCGATCCATATAAATACCGTAGCGACATTTTTATAAGAGAAGCACTGAGGGCGTAGACTTCTGTAGTAGAGCTGGAGTCCAAACCGACTGGGCCCAGAAAATTGCAAAGCAAAAGGCCGGCAAGTCCCGTGTTCTTTTCCTTCTCATTTCCCTATTCCCTTGGCGCTGCCGCCCCACCACCAACCAAGCGGCCGCTCCCCTGCCGCGCCGCCCGCACACGCGCGCACGGCGCACAGATACCTTTCCTCTCCCCCTCTTCCGCCGCCTCAGCAGCAGCAACCCCGGCGCGGCATGGCGAGCCCGTCCCCCTCCTCCTCGTCGTCCCCGTCCCGCAAGGTAACGAACGAACAAACCCTAGACCCCCTCTCCCGATCGCCCGCACACATCCGATCCAGCCGCGCTCGTGCCGCTCGATTCGACTGATCTTCCTTCCTGTGTCCCTCCTTTGTTGTGGGTGCGCACGCGCGTGCAGCAGGCCCTGAGCAAGATCGCGTGCAGCCGCCTGCAGAAGGAGCTCGCGGAGTGGCAGGTCAACCCGCCCGCCGGCTTCAAGCACAGGGTCACCGACAACCTCCAGAGGTGCCCATCTCCCCCACCGCCGCCCTTCCTTCCTATTCCCCTTCTTCTCACCAGTCACCAGCAATCCCCGCGGTGGTGCGGGGTGGCTCGGTGCTTGGTTACTGTTTTCTTCTTCGCGAGTCTAGGTTAGTCCCGCTGAAACTGCGGAAGTGCGGAGCACGTCCGCGTCCTGATTTGACCCGAGACACGACGCGTTGCGTGCGTTTTGGGCGTCTAGATGTTTGGTTTCTTTACTATTTCCTTCGTCTTCTTCTCCGAGGCGTTTTCAGTAGAGTTTTTAGTGTTTTTGTGGTCCTGGGCGAAAGAAAAACTTAATGAATGGAAAAAATAATGGTGGATGAATGAAACAACAAAAAAAAGGTGGGTCATCGATGTAGCCGGGGCACCAGGCACGCTCTACACCGGCGAGACCTACAAGCTGCAGGTGGATTTCCCCGAGCATTATCCCATGGAGGCACCTCAGGTCAATATCTTCAGTCCCGATTGATTATGAGATTACGTGTGCATTGGGTTTTAGTGTGTTCTTTATTAATGTTGATTTCCTCTGTTGCAGGTTATATTTCAGCATCCAGCACCGATGCATCCACACATTTACAGCAATGGGCACATCTGTTTAGGTATGGTTGTTCCGTTGTTGATTTCTATTTCACTGTTGACATTTTTTTGAACAACTCTAAATGTATTTTAAGTTCACCAGCACTAGGATGCAGTTTCGTGCCATGGTCTAGTCATCATTGATGTCTTGTCTGATCTCTAGCAAACTTAAACTTGGTCGTGACTGACACTAAAACCATTTTGTAAAAGATTTCATGCACTTATGGGGATGTTATGAGCCCATCCTTTCAACAAATAGCCTGCCTTTTCGTAAGCTGTCTGTTTCATGATGTTAGTAGAACACCTTAACAGTATTCTCACATATGACATATGTGGCATGCTAAATTACATTGCACTTGGCATGATGCATTGATCAGTACCAGTGATTGGTATGCATTATGCTGCACCCATTGATTTTGCCCCCTTACT
Source organism: Cymbopogon citratus (assembly GCA_031170775.1). NCBI lineage: Eukaryota > Viridiplantae > Streptophyta > Magnoliopsida > Poales > Poaceae > Cymbopogon > Cymbopogon citratus. The sequence continues at coordinate 1,997 of DXKC01000825.1, forward strand.
AACTCCCTAGACCATTTTGTGATGTTACTGCTTTTCCTAGTTTCGAATGACCCTTCATTTGTGGAGTTTCATCTGATCTGTTAGTTAAGATTTGGAATGAGACTAAGCTAGAGTTATGGCTTATGTTTGCAATTCATGGCCATTGTTTTCTCCTATGTAAGCTGTCACGTGTAATCCAGCTTTGATTGACAATAATTCTAGTAATCTCAATTGAAACTTTCAAGTACAAAACAATTCTATTAAAGCCCAATAATAGACTAGCTGGGCTTATCATGAACAGCATAAGCTTGTTGGAACGTTGCACTTGCACCTGTTATAGAGTTTTCATTACACCATTGTTTTGTTTTCCAGCTTGGTCCACTGGCCATGCCACGAAATTCCTAGAAATATGAATATTAACCATGCTTCCATGACCATTGGTATCTATTACTGGCCTCTTGAGGTTATTTTTTCTAGAGCAAGTATATATATTTTGTATGCACCTGCATCCATTTCATGTTGTGCCTCTTTTTTCAGTCTTCAGTTACTTTTACCTCGTCGACTTGAACTTGAATTACCAATGTGATCTACCTTCTCTGCTTAAATTATTTAAATTAGCTAGCATGGCACAATTGAAGATGTCTTTTATGCTAGAATTCTTTTTGTATCCTGGGTACTGCAGAAGATGGATCTTGTAACATTTACTGTGCTTTTGTTTGATGTAAGACTAATCCCTGATAGCTGACATCTTTATTCAATTTTGCCATAAAAGAGCCATTCCAGTAACTATTGATTCCTTCACTTACCTGCAGATATATTGTATGACTCGTGGTCCCCAGCGATGACTGTCAGTTCTATCTGTATCAGCATATTATCTATGCTGTCCAGCTCACCAGCAAAGGTTACTCACCAGCAAAGGTTACATATTTTCTGTACATATCCTTTGAATTGGTGGATCTTGCTTTCTGACTGCAATACATGTACTGATTGCAGCAACGCCCAGCTGATAATGATCGCTATGTCAGGAACTGTCGCAATGGGAGGTCACCGAAGGAGACCAGGTGGTGGTTCCATGATGACACTGTGTGATGGTGTTCTGATTGTTGTCCTGTCCGCATTTAGTTGCCAGACTACATGGGAGATGATTTAGGCTCATTTCAAACGACCCATTTGACAAGAAATTAACATGCTCTTGTGGTTTGTAAATGAATGTGCATCAGCGTCATGTCTTGTACTTGTTGATCCTTACACCGTCGATGGTATATAGAATAATGTTTGTATCTTGTCAATTTACCGAACAGACATGAAATGAATGCAGGTCACTTTTGACTTTCTGAATCCTTCTAGTTGAAACGAGGGCCATATATGCTTGGTGATCTGCTCCATATCCACCAGCTCTAGCTCTAGTTGCACTTCAGTTTAAAACGCTGGGTAGCGCTTCTCTCGCTAGACGTCTCAGAGCAGAGCATGTGTGGGCTGTGACGCAGAGCTACTTGACGGCGCGGTCTGACTAGAGGGATTCACTGTGTGATCAACTGATCATGTAATATATGTTGTATGAGTATTGTAAAGTTCTGGAGTCATTCTATTGTGGTGCTTTGATAAACCTCAGCTATATGTACACTACCAAACTACAAATCCGTAGGCAGATAACATGATTATTGACTCCCCTGACATGTAATTTACCTCTATCGTGAGCAGATAACATCTCATAGCTCACCAATCTGTGAAATAGCAAGACAAAACTGTGAAATAGCATTTCTTTTTGACGTAGAGTGATGCATTTCTGACTTCCAATTAGTCCGGCAAAAGAATCACAATACACTAAATAACCTCCAAAACGCTGCAAGGTACCTAGAGACCTAAGTCAATAGCTCCTTTCCATATTGTTTCTTCCATAGTTTTTACAAATTCTTCAACAAGGTAACTTTACTGAATAAATATTGCTACATCTTCATCATTGATTAGACATCCATATACTAGTCCTGAAGTACAAGGCAATGGGAACTCCCCATGCCATATATCACGGATTTTGTTTCTAGGTGTACGAGCTGGGCTCTTATTAACTTACAAGGGCATAATTACGGATTAATGCCTGACCACTAAACATGATACATTTGGATATTTTTATGGTACACCTGCAATACAAACTCCACTACACCCTACTATATACACAAGGGGCTGACTGATACAATGCCATGCCACTGCCGACTGTGACAAAGCAGCTTCATATTTTGAAGCACTACATCACTGAACTGATCCAATTGTCAAAAATGACAGCATCCTGTCGACCAAATGTAGAAGCTGAAAACAGCATCAGTGTTGTTTTACTGCTCATGGAAGTCCTCGTAAGATGACCTGGAGGAATCACTTTGATATGGCGTTGTTTCCCGCGGACTAGATGGGAGTGAATCTTGCAACGACAGACCTAAGAAGACAAGGGGGGAAAATAGTCAGTCCTATAGAGTGGAATGCAATTGTGCTAGAGAACCGATACAATATCAACATGGAATGAATTATACCTGAGTTCTTTTGCCCCCTTTGACGGAATTTCCTTCGTATGAGCTTCTTGGCCTTTGTAATTGTAAGCTGCCTCGCAAAAGGATATTCACCATCACTCTCGCTCCATTCATCCTGATATTCATCATTATGCCCTTCACCACGCATTGTCCGTATCACAAAGGCCTTTGCTTTACGGCGTTGTGTATTGAAAAGCCCCCTAATTGATGTGACAAATCCATCACCTGCACCATCACCCGGCCTCTTCAACCATGAAGCTGTTAATTGATCATGCCTTCCATGATGACCAACATCACTGTCACTCAAGTTAAGATCATTTTCAGGAATAGAACCCTCAAGTGTTTCCCTATGGTTGCTGAACTTCTTCCCCTGTTCAAAATTGGCACCATTAGTTGCCCTTCCAGAAATAAAGTAATTGTTGAGGAAGGGTTTTCCCTAAAACCTGTGGATGCTGGTACTGAACAAAATTACCAAACAGATTGGAATAATATAACAAAAAACGGTAGCTATGTTCCCTAGATTTTCAAACAGAAAAGGTGCTTTGTGATTTCCATAACTCTAATGACTATCGAGTGTCAACTAAAATAACATGAAACAGCACCGATTTAGATGTTAGCACAAGCAGTATTTCACAGTTAAGGGGCAAGCATAATTTTTCAGAGGCAGGCCCAGTAAAGTTGCAGAAAGAGAAAAACCAAATAGAATGCTTAGGTTGTCGAACCGTCAATATTGACTAGGGTATTAGACTCCAAAAGTAATAAATCACATAAGCCAAGACCTAACGGAAGTACAGAACAAGTGCTTCCAACATATATAAAGTGGTGATAATGTGGATCTAGAATACGATACAGCTAATTGTGAGCAATGATTTTGTGATGACAAAATTCATGTCCACCCAGAGCACTTGCCTGCATTCCAGTCACCGACTTCAAAACTCCCCAGATGATATGTTTTTTGACTCTAGAGAATAGTCGCCTCCATGTACCAGTAAATTCTGCCTTGTGGAAAGTATCCATAAGCAACCTTAGGTCATTAATAGCAAGCCTTGACCCCTCATATGTAACAAGAAGTTCAACCTAGAACATCAGCAAAAGTTAAGACAAACTGAAAAAATTGTAATAGGACAACTGGACACAGTAATAAAGATCATACCTGGCTAATCTTGATATTATGAAATTCCATGGACTTCCGAGGTTTTGTCTTCTTTTCATCAATAGACTTCCCAAGCTTTTTTTCCTCGTGAGACAGGCGACCAGACTTGGCAGGCTTAGAATCTTTCGTTTTACTTCTCCACATCTCACTTCCCACAACAGGGTTCTCCAAGACAGAATTGCTAGCATCTAATTTTGAAGACACAGTAGAAGAATTCAAGAATGACACCACCTCATTACTTGCAATACTTTCTGACGTGCTTTCTTCCCAATTCCTTTCAAATGAAGACGACCGGTGCAACTCTTGATGTGAACCACATACCATATTTGCTTTTATACTCTGAAATTTGGACACCTGCATGTAGATTAACGTTAATAAAATTTGTTTGTACTAGGGGGTTGGGGCGACCAATGCATTGGTTAACTAGGGTTGAAGCTGAATCATAAACCTAGACCTGTGATACCATGTTACAATATTAGGGACTGGAGCTGTATGGTTGTATTGAGGCCCAATGGCACTATATACAGAATACAAGAGAAAAAGCAGGAGAAACTCTAGACCACAGTCACAAAGTTCCTGGGTCACCGGGGTCAAGGAACAGGGTTAGGCTACTAGGAGTTTGTTGTAATTGTTGACTTTTTATGGTTTTCAAAGTACAACTTTTACCATTATTTTTTACTAGAATATTGTTGTAAAATCCAATAAATACGCCATTATGGAAGTATGTTACAAGACAAATTTATACATGAATTTTATGTTCACAAACTAATAAATATTTTGAAACCACTGGTGGTCGAATTTAAAGCTGATTTTGGTCAAATGTCCTGCATTTATGACTGGAGGTAGTATACCTACCTCTCAGAACACCCTTTCATTGAAAAAACAACTCTATGACACGCTACAGAAAATTATAAGCACATCTAGATGAACGAACATTGCCCTGTACATGTAGTTGGCAGAATAGTTGTCGAATTGGCCACCACATAGTAAGGGTAAAAAAAACTTGGGAGTGCGTAAGCACAGTATCAGACATAGAAAGAACAGAACATGTAGCTGTTTTCAATGAGACGCATAGCCATTACCAATGGGCAGTGGCCATTATTCAGGTCAGGACTGCTTAATATTAGGTGTCAAGCACTGGTGCCAGTCTAAGTGCAGTAATAAGTCCAATTCCCAGCTGGGGCGCAGTTGTTCCTTTCTGGAGAGGGGTGTTCACTGAATTGGGGCTCAGTCTGCTTTCAGGCAAAGTTGACTATCAAGGAAAACAACATACTCAGTCACCTTTTTGCTGAATGGACAATGACATGGCCCTGTACATAGGTAATTGGCAGAATAGACGTGTGATTCAAAGGCCAAGGCTTAGTAAGGGTTGATTCCTGCTCGTTTCAGAAAATGCATGTTGAGAAAACAACTACTACAATCAGGTGAGCTAGTGAATAATGACATTTCCCTCCCCACCACCCCCACCCAGATCTCACCGCTCGACCAGAACTATCACCTTCTTTATTCCCAATGCTATGCATATACAAAGAACAAATTGTGCATATGTTTCACTTGACTCACCTGTGAGTTATCACTGAGTAAACCTTGCCAACTTGAGACATTTGTTGACATAGATACAGTTGTTCCTGATTTCCCAGGAACCTCATGATCTCTGACAGAATAGCTGCTAGAAGCAACAGCATCAACACCAGAAGAGAGCCTTCTTGTTCTTCTAGGACCGGTCGATGTTGAAACTCTCCAAACTTCCTTTTCTCCCCAACAAAAAAAACCAAAATAAGGATGTAGGACAGAATTGTTTGGGTGGCTCTTGTTTCTGCTTGTCTCCATAATACATCAGGAAGAACTCGGAGAAGATCGCCTTTGAGAAGCTCGTTTCAAAAGCCATCACTTTTCAAACAGATAGACGGCAGAAACGGACTCCTCACAAGGAGGCTTCTCTGATCGGCTCCCATTGCATTAGAAGTCAAGCAGAAGCCTGTAGCAGCCAAACTGAACTGGGACTTGCAGCTTACCTGCCGTCGTTGTGAATCATCTTCTTCAGGGAAGAAGTAATCCCACATCATTCTATACATTGCTTCGGAGAGATATATTCTCAGTGGGTAGATCTCCACCTGAAAAACTTGAGTTAATATCAAAGTAAAGCAAGAGTGTAGACGCTAGACAGAGACGCTAGTGTTCAGTAGAATCATGAAATACTTAGATCACCTCTATTACCACACACACACACACACACGGGACACACACACACAACAATCTTTGTGAAAGCTTAGACTGGCCTTCCTGTGGCTGTGTTTACAAAAAATTGGTGATCAGCCCCACAAAACTAAGTGGGTGGTCAAATTCCAAAGTTGGACTGTACAGATCCTTCCTGCGTCCAAAAGAACATGTCCGATGTAGAAATGCCATTTCAAATATCAGGGGAATAGCAAAGTATTCTATGTAACTTTATTTTCTTTGCATGGGCCATGTCCCTGTTCCATTCATGGGTCATACTATTAGTTTTCCAAACTTGTTCCACCGTACACTTTCCTCATGAAAAGAGTGAACACATAACTCTACAAAGACTCCACGCAATTCCTTAATAATCTTGGTGGTGTGGGAGGACTGGAAACACAAAAATGATGGAGTGTTCGAGAAGTTGAGGCCAAGTCTGGCTGTGCTTAGGCCAGTGAGCATGGAAGGCGGCCTCTGGTGTTCTGCAGGGGCTTTGAAGCTCCAAGAGCTCCTGCCTAGGTTGACCCTTGGTTCATAGTCCTTGTGGTCAATGGTCGTGTTTTTCTTGTAGCTGGTGGCGCAAATTTAGCCTTGCTCGTGTACTATCTTTTTCAACCTTAATGAAATGACGCGCAGTTCTGCGTGATTCGAGAAAAAAAAAACACATAGCTTAATCTTTCAATATCACCGCCTTTAAGAATGGCACAGTATATCCCTCTCCCTGTCGCTGATCATCTACTAACAGCTCCCCTTGAGCCATTTTATCATTTTCTAACATTTCCTTAGTTCCTTGTAGGCATAAGGAGAGAAGAGGACAATTCAGAAGGATGTCACTCCACTCAGGTGCTACAGGGAATCAACAGAAGCCCTTATAGGGAGTAACAAAACAAATGACTTCAATGTTGTTAGCTAGAAAAAGTTCCCATCACTTAATGAATGGCTTTGGTACCACACTACTCTATTAATAGATTCATCTAGCTTGTAGCTTTTTTTTTACATCTGTGCCTAATCAAAATAAGCTCACACTACTGAATGGAGGGGCTTGTTCCTGATAATTATTTTTAGGGAATTTGGTGCTTCAGTCCCTGTTGTAGCGTGCAATGGTGATTTTACACCTACTTTTTTTTTAACTTTGTGGTTTTGCCCTCATTGTTTTCATTTAGCTTCTGCTTACCCCTGTTTTAAGAGAGTAGGGGCAAAATCTGCCTTCAATTTCAAATAACAGTGTAAAAACACAAAGTTCAAAAGGTGAGAGCAAAATCGCCATATAACACATAAAGTGGGGGTACGAACGGCAAAGCTCCTTATTTTTACAAAAGTACTTTTTTTAAAACAAATTTATAGAAGTACTTTCAATGACAAGTATGTGAATATTATTTCCATGTGAAAAATCTAAATCTGTATTGTGTATTGTGGCTGCCAATGACAAGTTTTGAGTCAAAACATTATTAAATAGTTTATTCATGATGATCAGTCAAAAGGTAGCAAGAAAACAAACTTAAAAAAATAAAACAGGATCAGACAATTTCGTGATAAATCCCCCATTGGGTATTCTATAACCTCCATGGTTTGTATCCTCAATTCCTCACTCCACAATGCCATGAGAATCCAAAACATGCATAAAATAATTTCTACAAAGACCATAACCTAGCTTGGTTAGCTTAAGTAAACATGCATGGTAGTTTATGCACAGAATTGATGAGCATGCACCAGGTGCACAGAAAAGGCCTAGATATATCAAGAACAAACAGTGCACCCTACAGTACACTGTACACCAACACTATTTTTCAGTTATTTGAGACTGATTCAAGCAATAGACCATGACAAAGAGAGAGAAATCCAGACATAAAGTTGAAATTTAGTAATACTGGTATTTTGATCCCTTAATAATGCCTCTCACTTATCTATTGCCATTCTTCATGTCTACCACCTGACCAGACATCCCTACAAATATGTTATAGTTTTCTTGCACTAACATCTCCACTGTTAGTATAATCTGGTCAGCTCTTGCTTCCTACCCCTTTCATGTCTTTTGTATTGCCCTGTCCTTTGACAAAGGGTTGATATGGATGACCGGTATGGCCTTTGTAGTTGGTAGTATGGCTGGTGTGGCCTTGTAGTAGTAGTAGTAGGTGTACTTGTAGTTGGTGAAATATCACCTTGTAGTAGAACATGTACATATCCAATTGAATGGACTAGCTGCAAACCAGTTAGCAGCAGCAGCACTCCAGTGTGGGTGCTCACTCTATTATCTACACTAATCCAACTAGTGCATGCTTTGCGTGTGTGCACGGCTAACACCCACAAAAATTTTAGTAGCTAACAAACTTCATTGGAAGTTAACAGTGCCAAATTTAATACTTGCATGGCAGCCACAGAACCATAAATTGACCAACCTGGAAGAGCTCAAGTGGATAGCTTCCATCCTTAGGAGCACCTTGCTTGGCATCCACACGAAGCATGTTAATTCTATAAAAAAAATCCAATCAAACTATCATTCAGTGGAATCCCATTTTTTAAGAGGAACTCACTGTGAATCCAGAACATTACGAGAAAAAGAACAAAACAGTTCTTGATAAACATGTTCCTCAGAATATTCAATAATATGCTCAAACATCAAAAAGAATTTTGAGAAGTGGTCAAAGAGATGAAATGAAAAGTAATTCTTACTTTCCAGGAGGTGTGTTCCAGGCAGACAATAAGGTATCACATTTTGCATTGACCATGCAATTCCTCACAACAAAGTATTTAGTTGTAAACTGAGCAATGCCTATATCTTTGTAATCCCGATCAAAATCGTACACCTGCAAAAGATTTTCAAGTGTTATATGGAACCACAAATTGGTTATTTAAAAACAGTTCACCAGATCTCGAAGAATGGTACTTATGTATAGGTGAAGAACTGAAGATTCGTCCACAAATAATATGGACCATGTAATTTTTCCACTAGTTTGAATCCTTATTGTGGATTTGCCAGTAAATAAGACAATTGCACATTTGAAACTAAGTGTATTAGTCAACCATCAAACATTCCAATGGACTGCCGGAGGGCATGAATGACATGCACATACAACAAATGTTCCTTTCTATTCCTCATAAGTTCAAACGCTAAACATCATCTTCGGCGCTTCTCATCCCCGCCGTCCATCCTCCTTGACGCCTCTCACCCCCTCCAGCCCGATTGAAGCTACAGGCAGCAACAATGGTGCAGCGATCGCGTTCAGCCAATTCCTCATCAACCCACCAATATTAGACTATGTCCTCCCAGTCCCCACCTAAGACCTTCTCTTCCAGCCAGCCACCATCCATATGGCTAATGGTCTGCACGCAAAGCCAGGCAGCCAGTGGTGCAGGGATCCCATTCAGCCAATTCTTTGTCAGCCCACCAATATCCAACTATGTCCTTCCCCCACCTAAGACCTTCTCTTCCAATCAGCCACCATTCATAGGAGATAGGACTAAGGGTCAGCATGCGATGCTAGGTGGGTCAGCATGCGACACCAGGTTGCTCAACCTCACACAGATGTTCACAGGCTCAGCTTTTTAGTAGCAAAGCCCATGCTCCTCTCCATAGCCCAACCTCCTTCAGGCCCTCCCGGAGTTGTGATGGTTGCAGCAGGCAGTGGCAGCGGCAGAAAGCATGACACCAGTGGTGAGGAACAGCAGGACACTAGATGATAGGCATGGGCAGGCACGGAATGGGGAAGTGCAGTTACACTAATGGACACCTATAGAAACTAGTGGCAAGCTGACCTGATTGGAGGGGGTTTCAATGGCAATTTTACCATTTTTTTAAGCAGCATCCCAGTTTGAGGGTCAACCTAGTGGCAAATATGCAATTTGTGTGATGAAGAAATTTCAATGAAAAACAATAATAAGTGAAATCACAAGAACTGAAACATTCAAGCAGGCATAAGAAGCAAACAAAAAGACCAGAGAAATTAAAAATAAACAATTACTAGAAACACTGACACACCATATCATTGATCTCAGCTTCTGCAAAAGTGTTTCCATCTGCGAGCATGCTCCATACAACCTTACTAATTTTCATAGAAATTCGCATGGCACAAGAAGTGGTTTTGTTCTTTTCTTTCTCCAAATGTGATTGTGAAGCATTTGAAAGTGCTTTCCTCAATGCTGATGATGCAGATATTCGAGACTTCTGTAGGTTTGCGAAATCCCTCTTCAGCCCTTCAACCTGATAACAGTACAATATAGATCAAACATTGTATTTGAATTATTCTACAAGTGGATGAGTTCCATTGCTCCAGAATGAAGTGGTTTTACCAATGAAGCTTTCCCGTTGTTGATCATCCAAAAACAATCACCCTTTTCTGCAGAATGACAGTGATCAGTCCCATTATCACCATTTCCAATGAGAGACCTTATATCATCAAGCAGTAACTTAATTTCCCTTTCCCTCTGTTCGAGTGTAATTTTCGCAAGCTCCACTTCTTCAACTCCATCAGGGACTACCTCATCAGCTTCTTCTTCAATATCTTCATCATCTGATGGATACTGAAGACTGTTCTTCCTAGGCCTGCGACAGGAAAGTATTACTGTGAAGTTCTGCAAGTAACAGAGATTGCCAAGAATAGTAGCCGATTATATACAGTGTGTAGAACTAACATACTATGTTAGTAGGCAATGCAGTACGATTAATCTACATATGTGCTAGAAGTCTAGGTGGGCTGGTCAGCTGTAGAGCCCAACCCATATACATATACATGTACACATAATATGTCTAACAAGTTCAATAGGTCATATAAAAAGGGGCAACCTTAAAATTTAATGCAAAGATATGAACATTTAAGTCAATAAAGACAAGGTCAAGAGATACCATACTTGAGAAATCTACCAAACATATATATACATGCGCTAGTAAACATCCTTCTCTTATCACCTCAAACAGATGAAATAAATTAAGCTTGTCCAGTTGGTACTATCTTAAGCATTATCCCTGCTACTTGCATATTTGCATCACAGGCCTGGCGATCAATTCGATTTTGATTAGGTAGTGATTCATTTTTTATTGACAGTACCAAAGGCACACGACCCTTACCCCTCCTCTACCCTACCAATAACAACCACTGCTGTCCCTCGATCTCCCTGCACAGGTGAGCAGCTAGCTCACCAACACACTCACACTCTCCACGGCTAGATGTAGAAGAAAGCGGTTGAGGAAAGAGCGCGCGCACACACACACACACACACACACACACACACACAGCTCTGAAACTCTGAAATGTGGCAACTCTGAATTAGTTTCTTTCCTTAGTATATATACAAGACTAGCACCAACTACGATACATGGCTGAGATAAGCCTCAACAACTACCATGGGTGATGTATGCCAGCACTAACTAGTTAATAGTGTACAACTAGTTATGGCCTATTGTCAAACCTCAATAGTAGTCAGCACTCAGCAGAGCTGAGTGTCCCCTGCTGCTGCTGCAAAAGCAAAGAGAGGAGTGTACAACCACTGTCATCCTGCCGAGCATGTCATATTATCACTTGAACGTCAATCGCTATGCATACATAACAAAAGGAGTTGCATGGTTCGTATTAAGATGTCAATCACATAAATCGACCTCGTTTGTAGTCACTGAACAAAATTTAGCAGAGATCAAATGCTAAATTCTGTTTTATCAAAAAAAAATGCTAAATTCTGACACCACTAAAGGATGCTAATTTCAATCTTTTGGAATAATTTCTAAATGCTTGTTTAAGGAAACACATGCTCATTTGGAGCCAACATTTCTAGTTCATCACTAATTCCACTCCTGCATGGTATGAAACAAAAGTTCAAACCCATCGGCCATCGCAAGCAAGTTGATTCCTAACTGTACTGCTGTACATACCCTAGGAAGTAATATCCATGTTCTAATAAATTTTAAATGATGAACAGAAAAGAACATACTGGACCAACAAACCATGAAGTAACAATTATGAGAAAACAAAAAATAATTCATGAAGCTCAAAGAAGTCTCACTTGGGGAGTCTTGCTAATATAAGATTTCTAAGGACGTCAAACAGAACTTGAAACTGGCGAGAGGTCATCGTCGCAGTAATGTCTGGAGAATTAAAGCGTAGCTCCTTTAGTGGCTTAACCTGGATTGCAGAGATTGAAATTAATTAACCATCACAAGAAAATGTTTTATGTGTTTAGCTTTGTAACTGAAGTGCATCCAATATAAACACATAGGTATCAGATCTAATTTACCCTCAAGTCTGCAGTTCCACCTTTGTGTCTAGTGTAACGGAAGTACATTTGACAAGGCATAAACACTCTCTCTAACAAGGCACCAGTGCGCTTCAATTTCTCAGAGCTACCTAGAACCTTAGGGAGCCACTGTAGACCAGCACCAGGGTCCACATCAGTGGGGGCTACATGAGCTTGAACATCTTTAAGCATCACAGAGAGTTCCGACTTGTTCCAGGTCATTTCAGGTTGTAAATCAAGAATATGTGCACTGCTTGTTCCAAGTGCTTGCTCTAGTATTTCTTTCCCAAGATGAACCACTGAATGAAATGAACGAGCCAGTACACGACCACTGGCTGCAGCAAGTAGAAACCTTCCCTGGCACATAGAGATCATAATTTATTTAGTTCCACACATGGTTTTAGAGTGGTTTTGCTCAATTTGGCAACCATAACCATTGTGTTGGCATTTATGGTTATCTAGTGGCTTTTATGGCAATAAAAATGTAACCTGCTAGAAAGGATGCAAGTTGAAACCAACTATTGTTGTTGTTAATATACAAAACTGATTTATGAAATAAGTCTACAACTACAACTGAAAACAGAATCAAGGTCATAGTTAAGGTTGAATATTGGAGTGTCTCAAATTTTGAAATCTCAAAATACAATGGCCAATGGGCTCGATAAAATGCATGATGTAGATCACCTAGACAAACTACACAGTATAACCATTTATCATGCCGTACATAACAAACTAATTCATAGCTGAAACTCACCAAACGATAACAAAAGAAACAAATATTTACGGAAAAACTTACATTTGCTTCTTCGGAGTGTAGGTTGAATTGGGGTGTAATAACATTAACCATATATTGGGCTGTCCCTCCTTTATCCGAATCATCAAAAATGTCATGCTTTACTGCATTTACAGTACAAGCTCAAGTTCAATTAACAAAGTTCAGAACAGTTATAATTACAGTATTTAGCAGTTTTTAGATTTTGATGGACTCAGACAGAAATAAGATGACCAAAACTTTCAGCTTATGTCCCAGCATGAAAAAATATATATAGCAAAAATAAACATACCAGCCACATCGGCGGAGTGATTGGCTTTACTATGCAACAAGGAAGATGAACCCAAAGCATCCAGATGTTGCACTGATGGAGAACCCACATGTATGGAAGAGCTAGAATCTTGCGCCAACTTAGAGCCCTCAGCATTCCTTTCTTCAATCATCTTTCTTTGTGCATATTGTCGTGAAGGAGAGGGTTTTGGAGGCTCAAATGCTTTGGAAATTCCTCCAACCCACGACCAAACAGCATCTCGGTTCGGAATAGTCCATAAAATCCTAAGGCCATAAACAAACACTCTTTGGCAATTGTCCGCAAGCACCACATTAAAATCATCATCATCATCGCTAGGCTCAGATAGAGGGTGGTCACTTTCACTGTCATCCTCAAACTCAGACCTAACATATGTTATCTCATGACTCCTCCCAGTATCCTGCCATCCCATAAGCCTTTCTGGATCTGCCTTTCGTGTTTGCCTTCTTATCGTGATATAATCTGAAGACAAGAGGAAGCCATCCTCATGCTTTTCTTGGAAATTGCCCATGTTGCATCTGTCATGAACAATTTTTCCCTGTGACTGTTGGACCGTAGCCCTTACTTTGGATACATTTTCAACTGAAGACAAATTGCTATCTCGCATCAGATAAACCTCTGGCATGTGAAGATCCAGACCACGATAAACAAGGTCCAGAGGTTCACGCTTACAATCAAATGTGTACTGCTGTTTACCTCGACTGTAACATAACTCATACTTCAAATTTGACATCTTAAACGTCAAGCCAGAAGCAGGGTCATCATCCTCACTTAAAGGTGCATGCCTTATGCAACAGGGAGTAGCATCAACACGGAAAAAAAATTCAACCAAAACTTTGTCCAGCGAGAGGTTACCAGATCTAGTAGCCCGAGGAATTCCAAAACGAGGCCATCTAGAGAAAGAACGAAGTTTGTGAGGGGGGCTGTAATTCAAGCTCCACCATTTGAAAACCCAAGCAAGGTCATGAGCTCCCAGGTTCATGGTAGGGAAGTCACCATCAGCCATTTTGCAAGGACCACCAGACATGGTCCCACAGAGCATTGAATTATTTCCATAAAAGGGAGGTGATGGGCCATTACCATACTGTGATTGCAATGGTCTAAGAGAGAAGTTCCACCTAAGAGAGAGATAAGTAGATCGAAATGGATCATAAACTTTCTTCCGAGGTTCCCCCTCAACAGGGAGTGCGTGCAAATAATGATTCAATGGATTCCTAGATTCACACTGCCAATCAATAATCACATTTAGGGAGAATAGAGGAGCATATATAAAAGGTCTGGGCACACGAGATGGAACTTTTAAGCGGCGGTTCTTTGTAATACTCTCAACGCTGCTTATGTATATCTTGAATTCTTTCGCGGAAACATCCACACGACCATCAGTTTGCTGGATCTCCATATATTCAGAAACAATTTGGAGTTTGTCCACATGCTCATAAGGATTAGTTGTCGCCAGAAACTTCCATTTGGTCTCATTGAAATATAAAATTATCTTTCCATGCAAGTAATATCTCACGTCATCCCACCATGGTAAGCTGCGCTCCTTTTTAGGCAGCTGGACTGCTGGACCAGAACAGCTTGCCCTGTTGCTAAGATTAACTTTCCGCAGGGCTACTTGAAATGCATAGCTTATATCAGCGAAAGATGGCTCATAACCAACTCCAAAAGATATCTCTCCCTTCTGGAAATAAATAGGTAAATTAGAGTACATTTTCATTGCTGGTGTAGTACCACTGGCAGAACGTAGCATCGCGACCTTTTGCCATCTTCCAATATACAATTCTTGATGTATTTGGGGTTGAAAACATGTTGCCTGAAAAGTGAATAGAGTGAGAAAGAGAAGTGAGGAAAGAAAACTGAGGATGGACAAAGGATCTAAAATATATATAAAAAACTGTTCGATATAAACAACTCGAATTTAAACATTTAGATAACCTAAGTTTTCATTATCATTAATCAACATTCATTGAACATGAACTCATTTTCAAAATGAAATGTTCATATGAATCTGAGTTTTACGGAGACATATAACAGGACCTCCTCATTTCCCAAATCACACAAACTGAGGGTCAGACCATACTCAAAATCCCATCATCACAAGTTTAATAGTTCATTACTAATATCCTACTACATTCCTTTGGATTTTTTTTCTCGGACACGCAGGTGGGGCAAGAGCCCTTACAACACACACCACACTCCTAAGCTCTTAGACAAACACAGGGTGTGGCACAATGGTCAGCACTGCCCTTGTTTAGTAGTTGATGCGGCAGCAGGCAGGCAGTCATGGCTGCGCACCAATTGCAGCGTTAGTTTAAGATGCATGCATTCACATGCACTTACTAAAGTGATTGTTTGGAGTAGTAAAGAGGTTCATTCAACTGCATGCATGAACTTATTTAGGAGTGTAAACATTTCTGAATTAGGAAAAATATGTGTCCTCTATAACCGACAGCTAAACAATAAAACAAAATATGCGCCCAGTAAGAAACAGAGGGAGTAGTGAAGTGCGTCCTAAGCACTTTCTGACATAATCAGAATGACAATTTGACAAATATAGTTCCCAATGTCTGATGGATTGCTTAGTATTGTGTACCAAGTGCTAGTTGCCAGTCTAATCACAGTAACCAAACCAGTCAAACTACCAATTGGGCAGAGTTGTTTCTTTCTGGAAAGGGATCTCCGCATAGCATCTGGATTGGGGACTGATCTACTTTCTGGAGAAGCTGGCTAACCAGATACACTTTCTCAATTTGTACAGCTATTGCAGTCATGTCAAATTGAGGTAAAACTAATGTGTAGAAGATCAAACCAAGTTATGCATCTACAAAGTATATAATTTAAGACAGTGCTAAGCTGGAACAAATTACAGGAGGGTGGCAAAAACTAAGAACAGTTTTGAGTTTTCTAGGAAGTATATAACTTAAGACAGTGGTGAGCTGGCACAAATTATTTTTAAATAATTATAGCTGGCACAAATTACAGGAGGGTGGTTTTGAGTTTTCTGAAAGCACATATTCATAGCACTTTCAGTGTAATAAAATCTTTAAACAAAAACATTAGTTCCAACACAAAGGAAAGAGTGTGATAGAACTGACCTGCTGGGCAAGCACAATACGGCCTTGACATTTCCCACTAAGCGAGGAAAACAGAGGAGAAGTATAGTCTCTTAACTGTACAACCAAGGACCCAGCAAGGACAGATACATCACTACCATACAACCGAGAGAACGGTATGTTTTGCTCCTGACAGACAGAGTCAAGCCCCTTTATAAATTCAACCATTTCTATCTCTCCACCATCTATCCTGGTCAAAGTGACATCCAGATCGGAAACAGAAATTGAAAGAAGAGAAGCTCTTCGCGAGCTTTGTCTGAATCCAGCTTGAAAACCTTCTGAGCATGCTCCAGAGCCTTCTGCATGTACCATGTTCTGACAAGCCACATAATATGATCGAAATGCTTGCTTATGGATTTCTTCCTGCAACCTTTGAAGATCTGCGGTGTCATGAATGTCAACTTCAACACCATTGTAGAGAACTTTTCTCTCAGAGCTGCGATTGCTCGGATCTACACTTCCTGATATAGCTTCCTCAAGATAATTCAACCTAACACCTAGCTCACAGATTTTGCTCCTCATCAAATGGTAATGTTCATCGAGCCAACCTTGGATGGGCTCTTCCTCTATATCTGCTGTCAGTTTACGCAGTACAAATTTCACAGATCCAAACTTGGATCCCCCAGAATTAACCTTTCTAGATTTTTCTTTTCCATCAGGACAGATTATACTTCTTTTGGCAGATGAGACAAGCTTAAGGGCACGAATCATATCTTCAACAGCATCCTCTATGGCACGCAATGGCAACCTGTAAGGCATGCAAATATGGACATCTAGCCCTTGAACAACCCAGTCTCTTTTGGATGGTGGCTCAACCTTTGCATCAAGCAAACTCTCAGTGTTGAAAGGTATACAGGATATTTGTATGCGGGTGCTCTTTAAAACTCTAGCACCATTAAGAGTAAGAGAGAGACCTTCAGACAGTACACCTATCTTGGCATTTTCGGTAAAGATTGATTGTACATGCATGTTTGCTTCAACACCATCAGCAAGTTCAGCAGATACCCTTAACACATCCACATCAATGGCAAAAACTGACCCTTTTCTGTCAGCAGATTTCTGAGGTTTAACTGAACCAGCAGTCATGTTGCCATGTTCATTTGCTTTGATACTGGCAGCTTCAGTATTGGTCATCTTTTCAGATTTTTGAGACTCCTGATGTAGGAAATGCTTAAAGCGGATGAATGTCTCATATAGTGCTAAATGAGCGTCAGGTTCCCATCTCAGATAAATATCTGTAGCACTAAAGAGGGAACAAACAGCAACTTCCGTATGGCCACTGGATCGGCGAACAATTTTAGCATTCTGCATGTCTAGTAAAGTTACTCTGGCACCAGAGCGATCCTCAGGTAATTCCTCATAGATTGCCTTCACCCGTTCCAATTCCGCTTCTGTTGTCTTTCTCTCCTTGTCTATACACATAGAGAGATGAGATATTACCAAAGATGCAGAGAACCGCAAGTGGCAGCCTGGTAAAACTGATGTTATACTTGCCCGACGTGGTGTGCCATCAGCAGAAACACTAACAATTACTTGACCACCTTGAGAGCCGTAGTTCACGCGCTTTGGATCAGCAATTGGCATATTGACTATGTTTGCATCACCACAGTACGTAATAGAGAACTTTTGTAGGCTTAATTTCAATTTTTTCACACCTTTCATTTTCTTTTCCCCTCTACGCTCCAAATTCTTTTCTTTAGCACTTCCGCCAGATGACTGAAGACTCTTAAATAGAGTCCTAAACGACATCAAATTAAGCACAAGTGATTCCAAATGCTTGAAGCCAAATTTCACTTCTATATCACTTATATCAATGGAAAAAACTAGTGCATGCCTACTAGTTTCAACCATATCTTGGACATCACTTTCCCTATATCCCCAGTCAAGGCTCATCCGAGTGATATGCATTAGGGAACCAGAATAAGTATCCACGCCAAATATGTTTTCCTTTAAGAACTCTCTATATTCTTCCTCCATATGCACCAGCAATTCACCAAGTTCTGTGTGTATTTGAATCCCCTTGCTTGCAATATTATTTGCAAACAAATGCGATGACTGGGAACAAGCCTGCATTTTAAAAGGAACATATCAAAACACAAGTCAAAGGATGATGATTACACTTAGCAGGTAAAGGCTTAAATGCATTTATAAACTCTAGATCACATCATGAACAAATAATGGCTAGATTACCAATGCAAATGCGCTTAGAGGAACAAGCATTCTATTGTCCAAACAATAAATGGCACTCCAACATATGAAGGTAAAAGAGAAAAGAAAGAAAACCCAAAATGAGAACCAACCACTACCCACACTAGCCAGCATAGTCACACCTCAACAAACTTCTCCATTATTTTCCAACGGTACATGATCAGCACTTGTATTAAAATGAACATGCTCAGCATCTACACACACCAACCAGAAGTAAGCGTTTTTTTCATCAACCACACATGAGAGCTGTGCAGCTTTGTATTAGAGACAGAGAAGAAAGGACCTGTCCCTGACAATGCTCCAGGGGCAAGGCTCACACCCAAGAACACAGATTGACACAAAGCACAAACAATGTCATTCAGCAGGAAGCCCCCAACCCCCAACAGTTTTTTGCAGAATATCTGCAGTGCGCAATGCTTCAACAAACATGACTCTAAAAAACAGAAAAATGTTGTTTGTAACCAGCATGAGTCATTTTAGTAAGACAACAATACATGTAACAAGTCAAATCCCACAGGACATGTCTTTCATCTCAATCATAGGTGATTAGTTCCAGTCAGTAAGTGGACGTGTATTGGTGTGTGACTCCTTTCTCTTCTATTAATACAATGATACACAGCTCTCCTGCGTATTCGAACGAGAGAGAAAAATCCCACAGGACAAAAAGTTCACAAACATAATAGGCCTTATTCTTATTACCATAGGAACTTACATGGTATAATACCAATCCATTAAGACTGTAAAGCAAGACAGTCATTTCCGGGGCAGCCACCGTGCAAGTCCACAAAATTGGCTTGATCTCCCTTTTTTGAGAAACTTCTTGATTGGAGTTTCTTTTAGAAAGCTTCATTCCTTTGGTTCTCAAAGAATGAAGCTGCATCCATGGCATCAGTCTGCTTAACATAACATTGCATTGGGTACCACCAAGCTTGGCATCAATCTCAGCTCTGATCGGAAGAAATGGCTAAAAAAAGATATATTTTAAGGCTCTGAAAGTTGATGACAAATTATAATAAACCAACTGAAGTACATGATACTTACGTCAACAGGGACATCCAAAGAAGCTATTGCAAAAACTTTCAGAACTTCCAACAGAGAGCTAGAACCTTCTCTGATTAACTGAAAGGAACAAAGTAAAATTTTATTGATTAACAGCTACTGCTAATACTTCCTCCGTTCCAAATCATAAGTCGCTTTGACTTTTTTGGTACGTCCATTTTGCTAGGTATTTAGACATATGTTATATCTAGATACATAGCAAATAGATGTACCAAAAAAGTCAAAGTGACTTATAATTTGAAACAGAGG
>DXKC01000827.1:0-10121 GCA_031170775.1 Cymbopogon citratus
GTAGCTGATGCTTTAAGCCGCAAGTCACATCACACTGTTGACCAACCTTTCAGAACAGGCAAGAAGTTTATGATGCATTGTGATGTAGTGATGAACTTAGAAGTTCAATGTTCTCTGAAAAGGCAGATAATTGAGAAACAAAAATCTGATACTGGATTGTTTCACCTGAAAGACAGAATGAAAGCTCAAAGTATACCACATTTCAGAATTGATGAAGATGGAATTCTATGGTTTGATGACCGGTTAGTGGTACCGAAAGATCGGGAACTCAAGAATCAAATTATGAATGAAGCCCATAACTCCAAGTTATCTATTCATCCTGGTAGTAGTAAGATGTATCAAGATTTGAAACCTTATTTCTGGTGGACTAAAATGAAGAAAGAAATAGCTGCTTATGTGGCGAGATGTGACACTTGTTGTAGAGTTAAATCTATTCACATGAAACCTGCTGGGTTGTTGAATCCTTTACCTGTGCCAGATTGGAAATGGGATGAAATCAGTATGGATTTTATCACTGGACTTCCCGTTACTCCGAAGGGACATGATTCCATATGGGTGATAATAGATCGTTTAACAAAATTAGCTCATTTCCTGCCTGTGAACACCAATGACAAAGCGCAAGATTATGCTGTTCTATATTTGGAACAAATTGTCAAGTTGCATGGGGTCCCAAAAACAATAGTATCTGATAGAGGTTCGCAGTTCACCGCTCATTTTTGGGAAAGATTACAACAAGATTTGGGTACAAAGCTACTTCATAGCACTGCTTATCATCCTCAAACCTCAGGTCAAACAGAGAGGGTCAATCAAGTTTTGGAAGATCTACTCAGAGCTTGTGTGCTATCTTCAAAAGGATCATGGGAAAAATGGTTACCTCTTGCAGAATTTGTTTACAATAACAGTTATCAAGCAAGTATCAAGATGGCACCGTTTGAAGCACTGTATGGAAGAAAATGTAGAACACCGCTTAACTGGATTGAGTCTGGTGAAAGAAGATTCTATGGTATTGATTTTATATCTGAAGCAGAAAAGCAAGTCAAAATCATTCAACAACATATGGCTGCTGCACAGGCTAGACAGAAAAGTTATGCAGATCAGCGAAGAAGACCCCTTGAGTTTGAAATTGGAGATTATGTCTATCTCAAAATTAGTCCAATGAAGAACAAAAAGAGATTCGGAAGTAAGAAGAAGTTAGCTCCTAGATATGTTGGGCCATATAAGATCATTGAAAGAATTGGTTCAGTGGCTTATAAATTGCAGTTACCAGAGAATATGAGTTCAGTGTATCCTGTTTTCCATGTATCTCAGTTGAAGAAAGGTTTGAGAATACCAGAGGAAGGATTAACTGGTCCGACAATCAAATTGAAACCAAGTTTGACTTACAAAGAAGAGCCTGTTAGTATTTTGGATGTTAAGGACCGTGAAATCCGAAATCGGAAAGTCAGAACTTACAAAGTTCAATGGAGTCACCATGATGAGGGAAATGCAACCTGGGAGACCGCTGAGTATTTAAAGAAAGCTTACAAAGATTTTTATAATAAATGGTTCGTATAACAACCAAATCTCGGGACGAGATTTTTATAAGGGGGGAAGGGCTGTAACACCCTGGTGTTAAGCTTGCATCATCATCGTCATTTCATTATGCATAAGCATGTCATTAGCATGATCATTTATCAAATAATAAATTGCATTTTCAAATTCCCTTTAAATTGGTTGCCCTAGATGCAATTTAGGCTTAAATGCATGCTTATGAGTGCTAATTATGCCTGATAATTATTGAATCATTATTAGGGTGTAAAATGGAGCAATGTTTATGTTGATCATTTTTGCTAAATTTGCTTTGTTGGAAAATTCATTTTTAGGGTTTAATTTGACCTAGAGCCAATTTGAACTGTAACTGCATTTTTGGAGCAAAATTTGACTTTGGTGCTGAAAGATAAAATGTTCGTCTCGAAAAGTTATGAACTTTTTATTTTTGGACCATCTTCAAATTCGCAATAGTTTGGGAGTTATAAAATTTCAAAGTAAATAACAAAATTCCTCTTTATTAAATTATTTTTTCTGCCGGTGGGACCCACCTGTCAGCTTCCTCTCCTCCCCTCTCTTTCTTCCCCGCGCCCGGCAATTCCGCGCCGGCCGCCGCGTGCCCGCCGTCGCCAGCGCCTTCTACCGCCGTCCCGACCGAGCCACGCGTCGCGGAGGCCCTAGAAAGCCCGCGCGCCTCCCTCTCTTTTCCTCCCTCGCCCCAACTCTCTCTCTCTCTTCTCTCTGGCGCGCAAGCCGCCATTGCCGAGCAAGCTCACCCGCCGCCGCCGTTCTTCACTGCCACCCGTCATTTCCTCGCCAAAATCCGCCCGCAGCTCCGCCACTAGCCGCGCTATCCCGTGCTCCCGCTCTAGCCCGCAGTTGTTCAAGGTGAGGCCCCAATCGGGCGAAGTTTCCGCCGCCGCCATGTCTGCCGGCGCGGCCGTGCTTGGTCTCGCCGCCGCCGAGCCTCTCCCGTACCTATTTTCTTCTAATAAGGTGCGCATGAGGTCCGCCTCGTGCCATAGGTCCTTAATCCCTAGCTTATAGAGCTCCCGGTGCTTCCGGCTCGCCGGAACACCGGAGTGCCGACGTGCGCGCCGGTGCGCCGCCATGGGCATGTGCGTGCCGAGCTCGCCACGTTGGCCGTTTGCTTGCGTTTCTCCGCGCTTGGGCTTCGCTTGAGTGCCGTTGTGCCGCCGCGCCCGCCAATTTGGCCGGTCGCCGAGCCAGCCGGCCTCCGCGCCTGCCGCCGTCGCCGCCGTCCGCCATGGCCGGCGCCATGGCCACGACGGAGCTCCCCAGGGCCCGATTCGAGCACCCACGGGTGCGGTTAGCCGCCCCGAAGGTCGCTGACCTGCCCCGGCCGCTTCGGGGTTCGCCGCCGGCGAGTTTCCCGGCCGGCCGGCCGGCCTCCTCTGCCCGGTGTCCCTGACAGGCGGGCCCCGCCTGTCAGCGAGCCCGGCGCCTTCGGATCTGGGTGCACCGACCTGGGTGCACCTAGCGTTTTAATTTCTGTGTTAAACAGCTCTGGGTACGTCGGTTCGGGTACGCGTAGCGTTTTAGGGTTCGATTTTTTAAAAAAAGAAATGATTTCAGATTTGATTTTAAATCTTCCAAAAATCATAGTTTCCTCATTTTAACTCCAAATTGAGTGAAACCACTTTTGTTAGGTTTCTAATATTCTGATGTACATGTTAAAAATATAATATTTTATTTTTGGAATACTTTTATGTATATCTTTTATTTAAATGAATTTTCTGCATTTAATTCTTTAAATATTGTTTAATTCATAATTAATTGTAGGAAGCTCAGAAAAATGTGATTCTTGTTTTGTTAATTTTCTTATGACATGCTTGTACTGTTTATAAAGTTTAATTACCCTATTATGTTCAAGTTTTAGGAAGTTTCTATTATGTGCTTGTTTTAGCCCCTGAAATGAGAAAATCCATGAAAAATAGTAAATGATGGTGAAATAGCTTGCAAATTTTTGTAGGCTCATTTTATGCTAAGGATTAGATAATCAAAGTATACAATCTTCTGTTTGACACTTTTCACTGTACAAAGTATTTTCACCCCTGGAAATTATGCTGCCTTGCCATTTTTGTGTAGGACAAATTATATATCATTTTGGCATGAAATTTCTATGATAGCCTTTGCTAAGTATGAACTGTCCATTGCAATTTTGATAGATTTTTCTGAGTTACATAGATGTGTGCTACAGTTATAACCTATCAGTGTTTACTGTTTTCTAGTTATTAGTTAGATTTGCTTTGTGTGTAGTTCTTCTCTCTTACAGAGAGATCTGTGCTTACTCGGTAAAACTAAAGTAAACATCGACATCTCATCATCCACATCTGCATACATGCTCATCATCTATGCATGATTCTCCTTTGCATTCTTGCTACTCATACGCCTTCGCTTTAGGATCGCTGATCGAGAACCCGAGTCCGGATCAGGAGCAAGTTCATCCCGAGGAGTTTCCGGAGGACGAAGGCGAGGACGATCATCTCCCTGAGTGCCCAAATCACCTGCCAAGCACCTTCGAGCAAGGCAAGCCCCGGAGCATCCTCCCGGTTTGCAATAACTTATTAACTTATTTACCGCTTTTGTTATGTTGCATTAGGTTTATAGGAGTTGGATGAAACCGTTGATGCATTATACCTTGTTTACCCTGCTTTATTTACCCTGCCACATATGTCCTATTCGTTCGAGTCAGTCACTGCTTAGTTGGCTTAGAACGGTAGAAGTCGGGTGATTTCTTATCGCCTGCGAGATATAGGTGGTTACTGGTTCTTTGGCCGAAAGGTTTGCTTTCGGGTCAACGGTGTTGCTAAATCAGACAGGGGCCCACGTGGTTGGCATGGTGTTCCTTATATACACTCGTGCGGTAACTCCTCATATCATGTTGAAATTATGCTCTGCACATAAGTGGAAGGATAAGTCGTTCCAACCCTAAAGCCGATATACTAATCGGGCCGGGAGTGGATTCACCGCACCAGGCTGAAGCGTGTCGGGGATAGGGAGAGGGTGGTAAGACCTTTTTGAAGGCAGTGGCATCTCCCACGTCTGGTGGCTCTATCCAACCCGCGATTTCGTCCTGACTAGTATCTTCGGTGACCAGTTTCTCGTCTGCGCTACGAGAGCGGTTTGTGTAGAGAATACCCCCTCAGCTGAGTTGGAATTCGATTCGAGTCGCCATCGTCCCTGGTTAGTGGACACTTGACATGTTTGCGGTTACATCACTATAAACATAATTGTACTGTTAATCACCCAGTTGAGGCAAGTGGAAGGCCATCATACCTACTCTTGCCACCCTATAAATCATTGTGATTTGCTTGCTAGCTACAATGTAGTTAAATAGATTAACAACTTAATATGGCTATCACTAAACATAGAAAGTGGAAATGTACTTTTTGCAAAAAGGTAAGCCAACCACCATAAAGCCTTCATGATCCTTGGAGTCTTTTTACTTACTTTGGTCGGTTAAGTCTTGCTGAGTACCTTCTTGTACTCAGGGTTCCATTCCCTCGTTGTTTTTGCAGATAATCAAGTGCTTGTTAATTACTGTATCAATTGCCTCTACCCCGCCGGGGATGAAGCCTAGATCAAGGGCAGTGATCACTCTTATCGCATCTTTGCTTTAGCTGGAAAGACTTTATGTTGGCACTGTATTTATAAATAAACGTGGTATGGTTTGTATTAAAAGACTTCCGCTCTGAGTTTGTAAAACTAAGGTTTGTAATAACTCCACTCTTTCCGTACTCCGATCTTGTTTAATATATGTTTAAAGGATGTATACTTATGGATGGTTACTGCTAAACTATTACGGTCCTGCTGTATTGTGGAAAAAGTTTGAAATCCTTCGTGATTTCACGGACTACCGGGTTTATCCGAGGTTAAGTACGGAGAATAATCATGTTGATGGTTGTTTTCTTTACTTAATCTTGTATAAATTGGGCGGTTCTGTCACAGGTTGGTACCAGAGCAAGTTTAGTAGGATTACTGTTTATAAGTGTCATTAAAACATAAATCAATTTATTTTGCAAAACTAGTTTCCAAAATTTCTTAGGTGTGAGTATTCAAAAGTTTTGAAAAAAAAGTAAAGTGTGCCAATGGTCTTTCCTTTATGCCCAATAGGATTTCAGATGGCTTATTTAAGTACTGACTTTGGGGGTATTGCATCATATTTTATTTTCTGCTGCTCATACGGCTTGACAATGTATGAGTGCTATTCACTTGAATAGTAATGTATGGATCAATTTGCCGCTACGCCTAAGGTAAGTGTAAGCTCGTGAGTGCATGATCGGACAACCGCCGATCTAGGGAAGAGTGATATTATCTTTGACACCGGATTATTTACATGTTTTACACATGTTCATATGAAAGTGTCCCATGTGTGGGTGATTCCGTCCTTGGGACGATGCCGCCATTGGGGCGATGTGTTCGGGTAGCTTGCACCTACATGTATGTGTGTCTGGGGACATGCATAGATGGTGGGGGGTGCGATAATCGGTGTTTTGGCTTTCTTCAGAAAGTGCTGCCTTTTTCGTTGGATTGCATGAGCATATGTGGGATTGGGCTGAAATGAATCTTCTGCAGGTACATAACAACGCAATCGTGTAGAACGATTAGTTATCGTATTGTGAGAGATCGTTGTATGCCATCGCCTATATCGTTAATTTTCTTAGGTTGTGAGGACGAAAGTTCGTTCGTGCATCATGCCTCTTCTGAATTCTGAACTTGTCATATGCCTATCATTGCATCTCCTCCCCTTATAAATTAATTTTCTCACTTTTTGAATTAAAATTCACCAACTGTTCTTAATACTTGTCACAACTATTCTTCACCAGATGGCAGATGCTCGTGATATCATCCATGCCGCAGATGGTAATGGTTCTGATGGAGAAAATGGTGCTCATGGTGCCCATGGGAATGGTGGTTTGCCTGCTCCTCCTCCCATGTCGCCAGAGATGATTATGGCTGCAATGCTTCGATCCCAGAGAACTATGGAGGGATACTTCCGTATTATGGCTGATAACCACAATGGTGGTCCTCGTCCTGACAATGAAGCCAATCACAATAGTAACTTCAAGGAATTTCAGCAAACAAATCCACCACTGTTCACCCATGTAGTGGAGCCACTTGATGCAGAGGAATGGATTGGTACTATTGAGGAGAAGTTCCGTCTGTTAAGGTTGACTGAAGAGCTCAAAGCAGAGTTTGCTGCCCATCAACTTCAGGGTCCTGTTGGAACCTGGTGGAGAACTCAGCGTGCTACTTATGCTGCCGATGTTCAGATCACTTGGGATAGGTTCACTACGGCCTTCAGAAACAATTATATTCCTGCTGGCTTAATTGAGTTGAAAGTTGGGGAATTCATAGCTCTCAATCAAGGTACCAAGCCCGTGAAGGAGTATCTACATCAGTTCAACACCTTATCACGTTACTGCCCTGAATATGTGAACACTGAGGCTAAAAAGATTGCTAGTTTCAAAAGAGGCCTGAATCCGGAAATGAAGCAATTTATGGGCAGTAACAATAAGCCAACCTTTCATGAATTTATCAGTGATTGTCTGACTCAAGAGGTTAATAATCTGGGTGCTGCTGCTGCCGAGAGTCGTAAGAGGAACTTCAACTCTAGCTTCTCTCAGCCAAATGCATCAGCTGGTGGGTGTTCTTCCTATCGTCCCCCGGTTTCTGGTGCCAAGTTCAAGCCTCATCAGAAGAGATTCCAGCGCAATCGGGGCTCCACCAACTCTCGTCCATCATATAATCAGAATCAAGCTCTAGTAAAGTCGGGACAAGGCCATCAGGGAAATCAAGGCAATCAAAGCAATCCCAATGTGAATGTTAGCTGGGTCAAAGGACCATGTTACAATTGTGGTCAAACTGGACATTTCTCTAGAAACTGTCCACTTCCGCCAAAGAAGAGGCCCAATACTTATCCTGCTCGTGTGCATCACACTTCTCTGGATGGAGTTCCACATGGAGAACCTGTCACTGCTGGTATGTTTTACATTAATTCTCATCCTGCAGTTGCTTTGTTTGATTCCGGATCATCGCATTCATTCATGAGTCAAGCATATGCACGAAAATATGAAATGGCATTATGTGAGATGAAGTATGCTTATCGGATTAGCTCAGCTGGAGCTGATCTGTTAACCAATCAAGTAGTATTAGGGGCAAAACTTAATCTGCAAAATAGAAAGTATTCAACAGATCTTGTGATTATGCCTGGTTTAGGAGTGGATGTGATATTAGGTATGGAGTGGATGAAACAGTGGGGAGTAGTGATTGATACAGCAAGGAGAGTAATAACTCTTAGAGAGCCTGAGAAGGCAGGTACTTTTACAGTGTCACTGCCATCACAGATAGAATTGAAAAGTATGTCATGTGCCACTCAAGTTACCACACTTCAAGATATTCCAGTTGTGTGTGAGTTTCCAGTTGTGTGTGTGTTTCCAGATGAATTACCTGGTCTACAGAATGGCTCCCAATGAATTGGCAGAACTGAAGAAACAAATCCAAGAATTATCCCAGAAGGGTTTTATTCAACCAAGCACATCAGCATGGGCATGTCCGGCTTTGTTTGTGAAAAAGAAGAAAGAAGGTACATTGAGAATGTGTGTAGACTATCGTCCCTTGAATGCCGTGACAATAAAGAATAAATATCCATTGCCTAGAATTGATACCTTATTTGATCAGTTGGTCCAAGCTAAAGTGTTTTCCAAGATTGATTTGCGATCTGGGTATCACCAAATCAAGATTCGACCCTAAGATATCCCAAAAATAGCTTTCTCTACTAGATATGGCTTGTTTGAGTATCTAGTTATGTCATTTGGGTTGACAAATACACCGGCTCATTTCATGCAACTGATGAATTCTGTGTTTATGCCTGAATTGGATAGGTTCGTAATAGTATTCATTGATGATATTCTGGTGTATTCTGAGAATGAAAAAGATCATGCCGAACATCTTAGAATTGTCTTGCAAAGGCTTCGGGATCATAAACTATATGCCAAGTTCAGCAAATGTGCATTCTGGTTACGGAAAGTCCAATTCCTGGGTCATGTATTATCTGAAGATGGTTTGTCAGTGGATCCGGGTAAAGTTCAAGAAGTGTTGGATTGGGAAGCACCTACTTTAGTTGGAGAAATCCGCAGTTTTCTGGGTCTAGCTGGGTATTATCGCAGATTTATTCCCAATTTTTCCAAGATTGCAAAGCCAATGACAAGTCTTTTGCAGAAAGATAAGAAGTTTGCCTGGACAGAAGAGTGTGAAACAGCTTTTCGTACTCTGCGAAAGTTGTTGACCACTGCTCCTGTTTTGGCACAACCAAAGATGGAGGAACCTTTTGATGTGTTTTGCGATGCATCGAAGTTAGGTTTGGGTTGTGTGTTAATGCAAGAGGGTCGAGTGATCGCCTATGCTTCTCGTCAATTGAGGAGACATGAGCAGAATTATGCCACTCATGATCTAGAGCTAGCTGCTGTTGTTCATGCATTAAAGATTTGGCGTCATTACTTGTTGGGAAGCATGTGTAATGTTTATACTGATCACAAAAGCTTGAAGTATTTTCTCACTCAACCTGATCTGAATATGAGGCAAAGAAGATGGGTTGAATTGATAGCGGAATATGAATTACAGATTCATTATCATCCTGGTAAAGCGAATGTAGTAGCTGATGCTTTAAGCCGCAAGTCACATCACACTGTTGACCAACCTTTCAGAACAGGCAAGAAGTTTATGATGCATTGTGATGTAGTGATGAACTTAGAAGTTCAATGTTCTCTGAAAAGGCAGATAATTGAGAAACAAAAATCTGATACTGGATTGTTTCACCTGAAAGACAGAATGAAAGCTCAAAGTATACCACATTTCAGAATTGATGAAGATGGAATTCTATGGTTTGATGACCGGTTAGTGGTACCGAAAGATCGGGAACTCAAGAATCAAATTATGAATGAAGCCCATAACTCCAAGTTATCTATTCATCCTGGTAGTAGTAAGATGTATCAAGATTTGAAACCTTATTTCTGGTGGACTAAAATGAAGAAAGAAATAGCTGCTTATGTGGCGAGATGTGACACTTGTTGTAGAGTTAAATCTATTCACATGAAACCTGCTGGGTTGTTGAATCCTTTACCTGTGCCAGATTGGAAATGGGATGAAATCAGTATGGATTTTATCACTGGACTTCCCGTTACTCCGAAGGGACATGATTCCATATGGGTGATAATAGATCGTTTAACAAAATTAGCTCATTTCCTGCCTGTGAACACCAATGACAAAGCGCAAGATTATGCTGTTCTATATTTGGAACAAATTGTCAAGTTGCATGGGGTCCCAAAAACAATAGTATCTGATAGAGGTTCGCAGTTCACCGCTCATTTTTGGGAAAGATTACAACAAGATTTGGGTACAAAGCTACTTCATAGCACTGCTTATCATCCTCAAACCTCAGGTCAAACAGAGAGGGTCAATCAAGTTTTGGAAGATCTACTCAGAGCTTGTGTGCTATCTTCAAAAGGATCATGGGAAAAATGGTTACCTCTTGCAGAATTTGTTTACAATAACAGTTATCAAGCAAGTAT
>DXKC01000828.1:0-10228 GCA_031170775.1 Cymbopogon citratus
CAATATTATAAAAATTTCAGGAGGAACTGGCTGCATATGCAGATAGTGATCCAGCTGCAGTAGAAGCAATGAGTATGAGATGGCCTCTTTATACAATTCTTGTATAGATATATATTGCTGTCATTGATACATACAACTGTTTTAATTTTCTTCACATGACAGCTTTTCATCTTAGTTCTAGAAATATCATTACCTGATCCGAATCTGTGATGCACATCTTCCTCTCATTTTAACTATTACTATTACTATGTGCTGGTAATTGCAGAGGATGCTATTGATGTTGCTCATTCAGCAGCTAACAGGTGGACAGGTCATATTTTTGCTAATGAATCCCCTACATATATGTCCAATTGCTGTCGTTCTAAGGCAAAACTAACATTTTCAATAATATTCCAGACAACATTTTCACTTTGCAGCAATGGTGTTCAACCACATTCCCAGAAGCAAAAGAACAACTTGAACATATGTACAGGGAGGTATGTTTCTGTCTTCTTGTTCTGTTTTGACCTTTTTGTGTTTGCACTTTGTTGCCTGACTTCCAGTTGATTAAATATGTTTCATTATGCAATGGGATTTACCCACAAGGCCACAAGTGACAAGTGTCAAGGACATTGGTGCCTCTGCGTCTTTAGTATCCAGACATTCAATAGTATTGTTATTTTGCGGGCCTGGACCTTATGGAATCATAGGAACAAGTGTGTTTTGATGGTGTCTTCCCCTCCCTCCAGGTTGCACATCAATTCTTCAAGGAGTTGAGACTATGAGGTCTTGCTAGAGCCAAAATGCTACAAGAACTGGGCCTAGATCATGATTAGGATTAGTTGTGTAGTCTTTATTTGGTTGTTTGTAAAGGGTCCATTAAGTGACCATTTTCTTATCTTTAATAAGATACATAATTCTTTTGGTGTTCTAAAAGAAATATTTAGATAGAGGCTCATTGAATTAGCAGAGTTCTCTACCAGAGTACTGAGTACTTCTATGCCATCTGCTGCTGATGACACTAATAATGAAATTATGTCCCACACTGGTGCATTAAAAGAGGGGGTGGAGGATTAGAAGAGAGGGCACTTTATATGACTTGTAGATGCACTAGTGCTTGATTATGTCACTAAAACTGATCAATAAGCATGTAGTGATGCTTGAGTGAATCAAATGTTATAAGTTTAGCTGAGCATGCTACACAAGCATATCCCTTGTTTGGTCTGGCCCACATAAACTGCTTTATTTGAAATCCTTTTGTTCTGTAGAGACCTATAACCTAAGTGCATGTTTGGCTTGAGTATGATGGATATGTTGGAGATGGTGCCCAACCTACACACTTCTTTTTTAATAGTTCAGAAGCTGGCAGTGAGACAATGGTTTGCCTCCATGTACATTGCAAAGAACAACTGAAATTAGGGACAGTTCTTTTCAATAATGCTTAATGTTTCTATATTCCAAGTATTAAGTTAAACTGTAAAGTTTCATCATTTCCTTTTGCAAGAGTTTTTTTCCTTGTGTGCACTCTATGCTGGTTCTGATTAAGTTCTTGTAAAAGTTCAGGTTGGGATCACCGAAGATTTTGAGTACCTGCAGTGATGTCCAACAGCCTATTACAGTATTGAATGTGCCACGGAATGTTGGATCCACCACAGATACAAGTTTATCATGTCTACCACAGATTTTGAGTATCTGCAAATGTAGCAGTTGTCTGCAGTAAATGGTTTTAGTATCATTCAAATATTTGGCAACAATGAACAACAATGTGGCCACATTCATGTTAGGGACTATACTATTTCTAGACGGTACCGTAGGCTTTCTCCTGCAAGGCTGCACTGCTTCAAAACTTCATCGAAGTCTCGATTTTATTGAATGCATATTTCTTTGCTGATTGAAAGAACCAGCTGTAAATAAAAATACTAACCTCAAAATAGCTGGAAAAAATAATTCTAGAACCAGTAGAAACTAAGGGTTTGATGTCCATGTCAGAAGGGCATGTCTGAAAATTTAGAGACGTGAATGTTTTCATCAGGAACATTCTTTGTTCAGATCAGACTGAATCACTGAAAATAATACCTGGATTGCTAAAGCATTAGACCTTTTCGTGGAGAGAACTTTATTCTTGGGGGAACTTTTTCAGTGGAAGGTCAATCATGTACGTCTGCGTGTTGGTGCCGCAACCGTGTATAGCGCAGGAGGACGACGATGCCATCGACATGCTCTCGCCTGTGCGACACGGCTCCGGCTCCGACACATCATCGACATGCTCTAAAGCGGCCACGAGGGGCTCACGGGTGAGACAGGAGATGGGGGAGGGGCATTTTTGATAAATGGCACGGCAAAACCGGACTGGTTTTGGCTGATGGACCTATAGTGAACGGGTTTGCAAGTTCGAGGGGTCAAATACCTGGTTTTTAAGTTGATGGACCTATTTTGCACGGCTGTGCAAGTTCATGGGCCTACGGTGCATTTAACTCCTTCTGTATTAGCAGTCTCTGCGATCATTTCATTTTCCTTTATATCAATATAATGGGAATAATATTGTCATTAAATGACTCCAGTTTTGGCTGCACGTGCATCTCAAAAGATTTGTGTAAAACAGGGTTTACTATCAGAAAGATACAGCACATAGGACAATTGCTTTTCTATCAATCCAAAGAAAATATTATGCATGGCAGGTGTAGAAAAAAAACAATCAGTTGTTGTTATGCATGGCAGGACAATTTACTTCTTCTAGTTTGTTCATACTCTACCTTCTAAAACAATCAATCTTTGTAACCTTGCACTAGAAAAAAGAGTATGCATGGCAGGTGTAGAGACAAAGTTGTTGTTTTTGTTTTGAGAAAAATGTGTAGTGCTATTAACAGCAACCGGAATTTCCCTGACAAAACACGTTAGTTAGCGGTGAAGGAAAAACCTGTCAGCCAAATTACATTTTGACTAGCATGTCAGGAAACAAATATAATTTTCATGATATATGTCAGAAAATATAATTTCCGCAATATGGTGAACACAACATGTGAGGCATCAAATGACTTCTCATCATCATTTTCGTTCTTCTGTAACTTTGAGATTTCAGTGTAAACATCACGGTTAACCTCATTTCACTCATCTAAATTAAATGATGGATGTATTTTTGTTCAAACACCATGCCTCTCCACAGAGATGAGAGGTACTCCCTCCGTTCCAAATTGTAAGTCACTCCAAAAATTTTAGAGAGTCAAAGCTTTTTAAGTTTGATCAAAATTTTTAGAGAAAACTACAATAATTTATGATATCAAATATGTATACGATGAAAATATAAGTATTGAAGAATATAATGGTACTTAAATGACATCACAAATATTATTATCCTATCATATAACTTTGGTCAAACTTGAAAAACTTTCACTCTCTAGGATTCTTGGAATGACCTACAATTTGAGACGGAGGGAGTAGTTAAATTCTGAAGGCTCCGAGGAAAATGACAAATGAAAATGTGTCACCATCAGTGAAGAATTTGATGACCTAATTTTCCATATTGAATCTTCTAGTTTGTTGTGATGGGAAAGAAAGGGAGTGCAGGGCCGGACAGCGACAGGAGCAGCTAATTTCTGAAACTTCATTTCAAATTCATATCGAATCCCTCTTTTATGTTTAGTACTATATACAATCACTACTGAAAACTTGGAATTCCCTGACCAACGTCAGGCAAAACTGGAATTACCCTGTCGAGCCAGCCCTGACGGTATTTTTATTTTCCCTGACGGTAAGTGTACCGTAAGAAATTTCATAGCGATATTTTTATTTTTTATGACCATACGTACATTTTCATGACGATATTTTTATTTCCCTGACGGTAGTGCACCGTGATGGAATTTCAAGTTTCTAGTAGTGAATTAGCATCATCATTAAGAAGTCTAGTTTCCAGTTGATTTGTAGAAACCTTTTCCATTGCTGTACAAAAACATGGAGTGGGTTGCGGTTGTAGTTGATATTGATAGTCGATCAAAACCACTATTACAAAACCACTATTCACCTATGTCCACCTAGAACATATGGGTAGAAATTGTGTACTGGAAAATATCAGGTAGGCTCCCAAGATTAGTCTATTTGTTTTTTTTTTGACAATATTAGTCTATTTTGTTGAAAAAACATGTTGCCATTCAGAAATTGACGCGTTGAACATTTTTCCAAATTGAACTGATTAGGCTAACTTTTTTCCCCCAAATAAAATAGAACAGAGGCCGCACCCAAAAAAACAAAAAAAAAAGGGAACTTTCTGTTGAAAAAAATATATTGCCATTCTGAAAGCTACTAAAGCAACTTATATCATGAAATAGATCTGTTACTATCTAATTGGCATTCAGATTGAGGAGAGCTGTATGACCCCAAATCAAATAAAATACATGTTATGGTTGAACTTAAGTCCAATAGTTGGTGCATAAGTTAGGAACAAAAGGGAAGCCCAACAAGCAAAGCAGGTCTCCACTATTCTTAGTTCCTAAATATCTTCTCTGCCCCTAACACTGTATGTACACCTTTAAAAAGTTTCAAGTCGTCACAACTCTGAAGAACAGTCCTTTCTTCAGATCCTTTCTTCAGTGTGCATGACCAGATCAAAAACTAATTAAGCGACGACATTACACTGCTTCTCGATAAATTAGATCAGTTAATTCGATCTTGCATGCATGCCTTGCTTTCTTCTTCTCTGGGACACGACGACTAACAGTAATCTAACCTTCACTGCATGCAGGCGAGAAGAAGAACAATCAAACTTGCACATGCATGTATTATTGTACTTCTTCTTCGTCGTCATTATATTTTATTGCTGTGTGAGCTTTCATCATACATCTAGTATCTACTAGCTACTGCAGCCCCGGACCGTCGTCCTGCCTGGGCCTTGCGACCCAGAGCGTGCTGAGCGCGCGGAGGCGGTGGAAGTAGTCAGCGATGGCAAGCAGACAACGAGCAGCCTGTCTGGTGGTCAGGATGTGGTGGAGCTTGTGGAGAGTCTGCTGTCTTAGCCCATCTGCCTGCACACATATATATATATGTATCTAGACATAATGTATATCTTATATTTAGCAAAAATTGTGTATTAAAAAAGTCAAAAGGACTTAGAATGAATTGAGTATTTACTATAGCAATAATTCTATATTAGCACCAAAGATGAAATACATGCATTTGATAATTCTTCTTTTCATTTCTCGTATACCACAGGTTCATATGAATCATAAATATAGTCTGATGCAATGCATGCATGCCTATTTCCATCGTCGTCAGTCCTTACGTACATACGTGTGTGGTGTGCTACGGTCAGCTCAAGTTAGTACTCCCTCCATTCCAAATTGTAAGTCATTCTAAGAATCTTAGAGAGTCAGAGCATTTCAAGTTTGACCAAAGATTATTGAGAGAATTACAAAAATATGTAACATCAAATAGGTATACTATAAAATTATAGCTAAAAAAGAATCTAATGATACTTAGTTGACATCATAATTATTATTATCTTATCGTATAAATTTGGTCAAACTTGAAGAACTTTGACTCTCCAAGATTCTTGTAATGACTTGCAATTTGAAATGGAGGGAGTAGCTTATTAGCTATACTAGCCACAGTGTATTATATTGTTGAAGCAGGTAATAAAGTTAATCTTCAGGCAACCAAATCATGCTTATCAAATCGAAAATAAAATGAAATTGGTCACGAACTAATCAACTTAGTTTGTATATAAATAAATAGTATATTGCTATAATAACGTCGTATTGGTTGCAAACCTAGCTAGCTAATAGCTATTTAATCTGACGGCGCCGTGTGTGGGGGCAAATAGCAGGTTGCGAGTTGACTACTCAATGCAAGTTTGGTACTATCAACTGCCGGCTCTTTTTTCTCTGCACAATTATATCATGATCTTGATATCCCAACTTCTACATCTTGTCGATCATGCATCTTGGTATATATGCTAAGGCTGTTGCCTTCATCTTGCTGACACTGTACTGTACGTATACGTATATAGATAGATCGTTCTTCCGTCTGCAGTGTGCTTGTGTCTGCAAGGGATTCTTACTTTTACTTGGTCTGTACGTGTTTAGGTATATACAGTTGACAGATACTGTTCAGACGTACTTTTTCTGGATATGGCGTGTGTTCTCGCTCAACAACCATGGTGATGATGAGGTGATGACCCTAGGATGATGCTGGCAATGACATGCAGCTTTTTTTCATGCAGTGAATTTATCTTCTAATTAACAAAATTTCCTTATTCATTCCTTGAGTTAAAAGTAGTACGACGTAGAGTATCAGTACCTGCAAGACGAAGCTCTCCATAGAGGCGACCTTGTTCATGGCGAGGGACATGTGACCCATGAAGGTGGCAGGGGCGACATCAGGAGCAGCGACAATGTCCGAGATGTTCTGCTGGGTGGCTTCCATGCTGTGGTTCAGAGCCTCTTCCCTCTCCTGCACTAACTGTTGGAGTTGGTAGATGCCAAGGAGCTGGCCCTCTGACAGCGGCTCCACGTGCTTTAGCATCACCTATTGCATACATAGGTGAATACAGTAAATCAATTAAAGATTTATTTCTTTCAAAAATATGAGATAATGATTTATTTTAACCTGTTTATGTTTATTCTAAATATAGCAGTCCTGTATATTAATTAAGAGAGCACTTGCATCCATGTGAGCAAGTACTTAATTGCTTTTCTCTATAACCTCATGAGAAGAAAGCAGTCAATCTCTCTTACACATGTAAAAAAAACCCTTCAAATGCTAATTTAAATTATATACTGTACTAAACTTTATTCCCTGCATCTTCTGTGTTTCTTAGAGATTATTTTGGTTGCTGAACTTTGCTCGAATGAGGAGTGCATATAAGGAAGATGTGTATATATATATAAGTGAACATGCAATATTGTTTTGACCAATAATCTGTATATTAGCTTCATATTCCATATATATAGTTATGTTCATAACTTATCTGTCTATCATATGAGCAAGGTTTACAATACCGGTAAGAAAAAATTTCGGTCCTTGGTGATAAATACGAAATTTCGGAAATATCGGATCAAATTTAAATAAATTTAAATTGATTTTTTAAAAAAATTTGGCACTATTTCACTAGAAAAACTCTCTAATCCATCACATTACAAATTTATATAACATTGGTGACATAACACAATAATTATAGCTACGGTAATACATTGAGCCGCGGTAATACTGATATAAATATTTTTTCGGCACTCACCGAAAAATATGATATTTCGGAAATTTCGGCGATATTTCGCCGAAATTTTTAACCTTGCATATGAGTAAGAGACATAAGTGTGCAAAGAATAGTGTGAAAATGTATAGTCTATCTGAAATGTGCACTCGGTAATCTGAAAATGTAAATGTGCATAGAAGTCCACAAGAGAAGACATGTGTATATGCACGTGATGTTTACAGCTGATAATTAATCTTTCCTACAGACATACTATTTATTTATATATAAACAATCTTTGGATGTGTGTTTTATTAAGTAGTTTTGTTTTCTAGGGCACTAAACAACTCTGTATCGATTTTTTGAAAAGTTACATATTTTCATTATCACAAGAGAAATAAATGGAAAATGGGGGTAATTATTCAGAGGTCCATTATATTTTCAATTTGTACTTGCTGGGGCAATAGATTTTCCAATTCTAATTCGCATATACGTTTGTAGACACACACAGACACACACATATATATATTTATTTACTTTCTAGAAGGCCAAAGAGATGAAATCTAGGCACAATATATATGCTAGGGAAGGGAGGAAAACACATAACATTAATCGGATATGCTCTGGTCCATTGTTCCAGAAGAAAGGACCATCCCCATCACGCATAACATTACCTGTTCCTGTCCGGCCGGTTACCTACTCCCCCGATCGATATTCCTCATGTCTCTACACAATGGATGAATCCAGAATCCCTCTTGTCTTGCATGCCCCCTCAACTTTTAACTATTCCCATCATGCAATGTATGTACTTGCATTGGGCCTCTCCTACCGCTTGATTATCATAGATATATATTTTTTTCTCAGACAGACCCTCCCCAGTTTATATAATAATCCATCAATAAGGGACATGAAATGTTGGTCAAGACTGTCGGAAAAAAAAAGTTGCGCCGCTTTGGAGCATTCAACCTTTTCAAAGATCTGGATTAGGTAGAGATAACTACACCATGCATAAAAATAATACAAGGCAGCATATGTAGTGTTATACTGAAAGTTAAAAGCACTTAGTATATATAACATGAACGTCTTAAAATCAATCATTGACTAGACCAAGTATAGTAGTAGATACATGGACCATGGAAGGGTCAACCCAGAAGGATGGATATACATAATATATAAAAGTAGATAGTAGGTTTAGCTGGTTTGGACGAGTAAAACTACTTCATGGCAAATGGGAACTAGCTGGGTCAAATG
This sequence comes from Cymbopogon citratus, assembly GCA_031170775.1. NCBI lineage: Eukaryota > Viridiplantae > Streptophyta > Magnoliopsida > Poales > Poaceae > Cymbopogon > Cymbopogon citratus. The sequence goes on from DXKC01000828.1 coordinate 8,411, forward strand.
ACTAATAAACGGCCTCACAACACAAGCTGGTTTGTTGACATGCATGTAGTAATTAAATCAGGAATAATAGTATACCTTTATAACCTCCGAGGGGCGAAATCCTCCCAACCAAAGGAAGCATCGCTCAGCAGGGGATACCCAGACCCCAGACAGGAGGTGGAAGACATCGGCCCTGGCCATGGCGCCTTTCAGGTTCAACAGCTCCTCGTGCTGCGCCATGCCACCATTCACGAAGCTCTGCAGCTGCTCGTCCGCCAGGTGCTCGCTCAGTGCCGCCCTCAGCTGGAACATCAGCTTGCTGTGCTCTTCAACCCACCTTCCATACTCCACGTCAAAGACTGCAGCTGCTCGATCGATCATCATGCATGCATATATATGTTACATACACAGAATCAAGTATCTTATATATAAATAGTATCTAGTAGTGATCATTATTATTACCTGGTGAAGGGGCAGAAGGAAAACCTGTCTGCTCACCAGTGCCCATGAAGACACCCTGAACATAGTAGCAGTGTCCTCACTTGTTAATTGGCCATGTGTACATGAATAATATAAGTAATACTGTGTAGCAGAAAAACCATATATAACTGGCTCCTCCAAGATAATTAATACCTGTACTCTTGCCACTTGAACTTGTTGTTCCAGCTGGCTGAGCCTGATCCTGCTTGTCTCTAACTGTTGGATATAAGCCTGAAGAGTAAAACAAGAGTGGATGCATCAAACCATAAGGTACATTTGTGGGTGTACTCTCTAAACAACATTCCTTTAAAAGGTTGGCTACATAGATTAAAGGCATTTTTAGCATATTTAGTGAGTGCTAGGGGATATTCTAGAAGGACAAAAGCTTTTGAACTAACTCGTAAAGTTAATCCATTTTTTGAACAAATGTTTTCAATCTCCGACTATATAGTTGATAGCCTGCTATAGCCTCAATTAGCACCACATTACCCGTTGGAGATCTCCCCTCTGCTAAATGTCATACCTTGAGATGTAAAAAACAGTCTTTTATATATAATATTCCAGATTGAGAAATAAAACAACTGATGAAAGGTATATCAAATAATTAGACGGGTCACTGAAATTTAAGTTCTATACATATAAAAGTGAAATCATGAGGAACAAAATAAATGAGGTTTTTTTTGGAAAGTGATATTATTCTTTAGGTGCATGGTCAAATCCAAGAGAAAGGAAAAATCAAGTACACATATCCTAAAGCACATGTAAGGCCAAAAGGACGGAACCAAAAAAAAAAACGTTACATCACAAAAATCATTTAATCAACCTGCTGACACTTGAGACTTCAATTAGGAAAACAGCAATCGGTTTAAAATGGGTGTATGGCACGAAAAAAATGTATTAACATGTTTAAGGGATATATGCTTGGGATATGACATATAAATGTTTTTGTTTGTTCCTTCAACTCTACATGATTGTGTCTCTATGTTGTGTATGTACATACATAGTATCTTAATTGATTGACTCACCTTCTTCCTAAGCCTGCTCTTCCTTGCCGCCTCTCTATTCTGCGCAAGCCTCCTCAACGTCTGCAAGATATACGTACATAAATATATATATAACTGATGCACTGCAGCATGTATGAAGTGACTTTTCATCCTACAAGTTTACTTTGAACCGTCACAAGAATCTTAACTAGGAGTCGCTGACTCTCACCTTAGGGTCTTTCAGTCTCTCCTGAACACCACCTGTAGATGCTGCACCTTTTCCACCGCTAGTTTCTTCCTTCTGCAAATTAGGCATCTTGTTTTGTTAGAGAGAGAGAGAGAGAGAGAGAGAGAGAGAGAGAGAGAGAGAGAGAGA
>DXKC01000829.1:0-17624 GCA_031170775.1 Cymbopogon citratus
CGCGACTCCGCGAGCCGCCGGTTTTGCTGAAATGCTGGGCGATCGGCGCCCGCGCTGACACGACGTGCAACCAAATCGGCGTTTGAATATGTAGCTGCAAGCTGCGTGCCGTGCCTCCATCCTGGTCTTGGAGCGCAAAGCTTGGCTTCCAAGGCCAAGACGTCGCGCTCAGCGAGACAGCGACCGAGAGACCAAGCGACCAATCCGCAGTTTCCGCACTCCCATATCTCCACGGGGCTGCAGCTGCAGGCCTGCAGCAGCTCGCCAGTCGCCACACACACTCCCGAGCCCAGACCAGCCCACAGCTACTACTGTGCTCCACCTCCACACGAAGCGGGAGGGAAGAGTTGGCGTGCCGGCCATGGGGAAGAGCCATGGGGAAGCGCCCGCGGAGATGTCTTCGCCGGTCGAGTACGACGATGGCGCAGTCAAGGCCGCAGCAGCACCGGCAAGGAGCTACTGGCGGTGGCACAGGGACGACTTCTTCCCGGAGCCATCGTTCGCGAGCTGGGGCGCGTACCGTCGGGCGCTGTCCGAGACCCCGGCCCGCCTCCGTGACCGCCTCGCGGGGCGGTCCACCGACGCCGCGGAGCTGGGCGCGCTGCGTCGCCGGAGCGAGAACGAGATGCGGCGGTGCCTCACGTGGTGGGACCTCACCTGGTTCGGCTTCGGCTCCGTCATCGGCGCGGGGATCTTCGTGCTCACGGGGCAGGAGGCGCACGACCACGCGGGCCCCGCCATCGTGCTCTCCTACGTCGCGTCGGGCCTCTCCGCCATGCTCTCCGTCTTCTGCTACACCGAGTTCGCCGTCGAGATCCCCGTCGCGGGGGGCTCCTTCGCGTACCTCCGCGTCGAGCTCGGCGACGCCGCGGCGTTCATCGCCGCCGCCAACCTCATCCTTGAGAGCGTCATCGGCACGGCGGCCGTGGCGCGGTCCTGGACGTCGTACCTCGCGTCGCTCATCAACAAGCCCGCCAGCGCGCTGCGGATCCAGGCGCCGGGGCTGGCGCCGGGCTACGACGAGCTGGACCCCATCGCGGTGGTCGTCATCGCCGTCACCGCCACGCTGGCCATGCTCACCGCCAAGGGCACCTCCCGCGTCAACTGGGTCGCGTCCGCCGTGCACGTCGTCGTCATCGCCTTCGTCATCGTGGCCGGGTTCGTCCACGCCAACCCAGCCAACCTCAAACCCTTCATGCCGCACGGCGTGCAGGGCGTGTTCCAGGCGGCGGCGATCGTCTACTTCGCCTACGGCGGCTTCGACAACATCGCGACCATGGCGGAGGAGACCAAGAACCCGTCGCGGGACATCCCGCTGGGCCTGCTGGGGTCCATGTCCGTCATCACCGCCATCTACTGCATCATGGCGCTGGTGCTGAGCATGATGCAACCGTACACGGCCATCGACACCAGCGCCGCCTACTCGGTGGCGTTCGCCAGCGTGGGCATGCACTGGGCGCAGTACATCGTGGCGCTGGGCGCGCTCAAGGGGATGACCACGGTGCTGCTGGTGGGCGCGCTGGGGCAGGCGCGGTACACCACACACATCGCCCGGAGCCACATCATCCCGCCGGTGTTCGCGCTGGTGCACCCGAGGACCGGCACCCCCGTGCACGCCACCGCGCTCATCGCCGTCTGCAGCGCCTGCATCGCGCTCTTCTCCAGCCTCGACGTGCTCTCCAGCCTGCTCTCCGTCAGCACGCTCTTCATCTTCATGATGATGGCCACGGCGCTGCTCGTCCGCCGGTACTACGTGCGGGGCGTCACGACGCGGACGCACGCGCTGCGGTTCGTGGCGCTGCTGCTGCTCGTCATCGCGTCGTCGGTCGGCATCGCCGCGTACTGGGGCACGTCGCCGGAGCGGTGGCAGGGGTACGTGGTGCTGGTGCCGGCGTGGGCCGCCGGCACGCTGGGCATCCAGCTGCTGGTGCCCGCGGCGCGGGCGCCCAAGGTGTGGGGCGTGCCGCTCGTGCCGTGGCTGCCCTCGCTGTCCATCGCCACCAACCTCTTCCTCATGGGCTCGCTCGGCAAGGACGCCTTCATCCGTTTCGGCGTCTGCACCGCCGTCATGCTCGTCTACTACGTCCTCGTCGGCCTCCACGCCACCTATGACGTCGCGCACGGCGCGTGCGGCGGGGAGGACGACGGCGAAGACGCGGCCGCCGCCGGTGAAGAAGAGAAGAAGGCTGTTGCCGCTGCCGACGTGGAGAAGGCTGACACACTTGCTGTTTGAACACTACACCATGCGTTTCTTCGTCGTTTGTACTATCACCATTCAGCAAACCGTACGATGAGACGAGGAATCTTCGCTGCTAGGATAAGCGCAAACGTGCATTCGCAATTGCGCCTGTGAGTATGTTGTGGCAAAAAAATGTTACAGAATATACAAGCCTTATTATCCTAAGTGATATTCCACTTTGGCATTCAGATGTAGGGGGTTAGTGTCGTCAAAAATTATACAGTACCAACGCCAAACCTTGAAATTGACTTGAAAAATTATCAACTTTGATGTTGACTTAAAAGACTATAATAAATCATCTTTCATCTCTTCAGATTATGAAAATTCTAATTCAAGATAGTGATTAGTTGGTACTCAAGAGTTCACATCATGTTGCCGTTGGTTACTTGCATGGATTTTAATAGTGGGCAATCAAGAGATAAATTTGAAAAAAATAATCTTAAGTTAGTTGAGAAGACTTATTTAGTCTCTAGTGATTAGTGATAACTGATAACTGGATACAGAAAGTACTTATGAAGATTGTTCAACTTTAGGGTACAGGCAGCCCCTGCCTGCACCCCTATGTCTCTGCCTCTACATATACATAGGCTACATCAAGAAAATTGTTAGGCCTTCCCCCAATGCTCCCAGTTGGCGTACTGCCTCGGTCGTTATCTCAGCAACGGTTGTCCGAGTCACAGGGATTGGTGGTGTCGCTGATTATGAAAAGTGCCTGCAGAAGCGTCGTATGCCCAGTCTGACGAAACTTGAGTTGCAATGAATTATGCATTGTGGAGACGTGAGACATTAATGTTTGCTTAGGACCACAAGTTTAAAAAAAGAAAGTTGTAGCCCTTGTTTAGATTGCATCAAAATTCTAAATTTTTTCACTCTCGTTCCATCACATCAATCTTTGTATACATGTATGAAGCGACAAATATAGATAAAAAGAATAACTAATTATACAGTTTAGTTGTAAATAATGAGATGAATCTTTTAAGCGGTAAATATAGATAAAAAGAATAACTAATTAGAAAAAGAAAGTTGTAATGGAAAAGACGGCTAAAAAGATTTTCCACTCACCTACATGCTCGTGTTGGAAGACTAGTGTTTCGGACTCTCACTATCGTCTGTGTTCTATAACTTTTTGTTGAGGCTAACAAGTACTCCCTCCGTCTCAAATTGTAGGTCACTTTAAGAATCTTGGAGAGTCAAAGTTTTTCAAGTTTGACCAAAGTTATATGATAGGATAATAACATTTGTGATATCATTTAAGTACCATTAGATTCTTCATTACTTTTATTTTCATCGTATACATATTTGATATCATAAATTATTGTAGTTTTCTCTAAAAGTTTTGGTCAAACTTAAAAAGCTTTGACTCTCCAAGATTCTTGGAGTGACTTACAATTTGGAACGGAGGGAGTAACAACTAACAAGGTTATTAGCCTGCGTTGTTGGTGCCTTTACTAGCTCCATGCATGTGAAAATAAACAGCATTTTAATTTGATAGATCAGATGACAAAAAAATCTCACTGATTGATTTAGTGAAATAGTTGTCTCCTAGGTAAAGGTAGTTCGGACATTTGATCTTTCACCTATTTCTTGGAAAACAAGAGACACTATTTTAACAAACTTTTTTCAATAGGGTTTCAACTTTATCAGAATAGCTACTATTCCATAGAACAGAGCTAAAGTCATTTTCAAAGAATATCCAAAGCCTCGCCAAACAAAGTTCATAGTTGAAAAAAATACGGCACGCCATAGAAACATGGACCTCCGGTTACTTTCGGATACACAACAAAATGGGATGGAATCTTTCAATGGTGACACGCGAGGTCAACCAGGCCACGCCATAGAAACATGGACCTCCGCTAGCTACATGTTGATGTTGGTCACTTGCATGGAATTTTAGAGATTAGAAGGGACGATGAAGTGTAAACCAAAAAAGTAAGGAAAATTGTCATACGAAAATGTGAGGGTACGCGTATCAACCGAACCCATATTATTAAACAAACATGGATTAGTGATGCAAATGAGGAGAATAAAAATGGTGATGGAAAAAGAAGATAAAGTTAGCTTATATCACAACAATATACAGAAAAAGAAAAAGAAAAAGTAAATGTGTGGTGAATTTATAGTAATTGAAATGGAAACTTTTGTAAAGCAGCTGATAACTAAAGCTGATTATAACCTGGTACAGATTTTTTTTTATGGAAACTGGAGGGGTTTGCACCCCTACAACCTGGTACAGATTTGAATGCATCTTCAAGAATATTGTGTTAGAATAACAGCAAATGAGATAAAGCAAAGATAAGTAACTATAATTATATGAATTATATTAAAATGAATTACGTGTGTGGAAAAAGTGTGCAAGAAGTGTTTTTATAATGCCAATAGTTCCCTTTTTTTTAGTAGAAGAAAAGGCAATAATTTCCTGACAAAAAAAGGAGAGATCAATACAGCACTCGTACAGCATCTGGCCCAACAGGTTGTGCATTAGGCCCATATACTACAATGTTTCCTTTTTGAAACTCATATACTACAATGTTGGTACGTTATCGGGCTGGAATTTTTTAGGTGGGCCGGGCTGTCGGGCCATACAGCAGCGGTGCGAAGCGAGAAAACACAACGTTTGATCTATCCGCTGCCATTTTAATCCATTTCTATCTACGATGCTAATTTGATTTTCCCTACTACAGTACTAGGAGGATTCCCCGCGCGTTGCTGCGGGTATGAAAAAAAATATAATTAGGTACAATGTTAATCACTAAGAATTAGGAGATATATATGTATCATGTTGGTAATGTAGGAACATGATATTATATGTATAGATGTATTAGGTAAACAATACACTGTGTCTACCTTTTAATCCTTGTCCACCTCAAATCTAAGGTCTGCAAATTGTGTAGAACTCCTATTTGTTCAGGAAGTACAGTTATTCTTCTTGAACTGAGTCGGAGGTACCCCAGCTCTGAAAGCCTTCTTAATTATGTGTCTTAAGGTAATTGTATTCCAGCACCACTCGATTTTTTAGATATGATATGAAACTCATAAGAATAGAAAGTTATTGGAAAGATGAGGCATCTCAACATATCCAAAGTTTGTGAGGGATCGAACATTACCAAAAAAAAACTCATATTTGTTGGCATTGTCATATAACATCTCTGCATGGAATCTTGTAAATATTCAAGTTCAAAATAAAAAAGAACAATGTGGAGCTGATTGAACTACCGTGGTTTCAGTGTTTCACATTTCCTTTAACCGCTGTTGTGGATGCCTGCAGCCCTCACAAATGTGGGATGTACGGAGTATTTGAGTCCAGCAGTACTGTTACTGTAGCATGGCCAATGACCTCTTCAGCTTCACCTCCAACTTCGTTCATGCACGAGAAAACCACTACCACAAAAATCTCGCGAATCGATCACAAGACTGCAAAAATAGTGAGGAAGGAGAACATGCGCAGATCCACCACCTGCGAGGTCCATGCATCCATGGAGCGGGGAGCCGGATGCGGAGGAGCGCAGACCTGTGCCTGCCGTCTCCGTCTGGCAGCACCACGCATCCACGGACTGCTGGTGACAAATACACAGGGCAGCGCATGGCCTTCAACATGGCAGCGGAGGAGAGGGGTAAGGTGCTAATGTCGTTGCTGCTTCCTGTCTATCCATGTCGCGTGAAGATGTCTGCCATGGCTAGGTCGCCGCGAGGTACCGCAGGCGCGAGCGCGTGGGACAGGAGGGTGAAGCGTGGTGGAGACTCTCATGTCCACGGAGATCATGGCACACGAAAGGGGCGCCCCTGACCTTCGGCGACCGGAGAGCAAACGGGGCATGTTGCTTCGATGTGCTGGACTCGTTGTGGAACTGAGAGCTCTAATTCAGCGGTGGCACAGTAGCAGGTAAATACGTATGAACACGGGAAGGAATGGTTCAGCTTTAAAGAGGTGGCAGCTCGTGGCTGGAGAAACAGATGAGACAGATGGCTCTTCAGTTTAGCTTCGACTACCAGTTAATGGAGAGTCGATGTCTCTTCAGTTCGTGCATCACCAAACAGCTTTAGAAACAGAGAGTCGCAGCACGGGAATGGAAGCTTCGTAGTGGACTTTGGCTGTGGGGTCCCCTCCTGGACGTGGCTCAAGGAGAGAAGAGAGAATTTTTTAAGTGGGGTTTATCTTTATAAGAGCAGTAGATGTGAACTTCAATTCTTTTAAGAGCACGTTGGGTTGTTTTGCTCATCGAGCCAGTTCCATTTAAGTTTTACTTTTCATTGTTTAAATTCTTACTTAGGTAAAAAAAAATGCTACGCTAGTTTTGCCATAGTTAAATTACACCAAATTTGACTAATTTTACAGAAAAATACATGATATTTATGATTGGAGATAAGTATATTATGAAAATATATCATGTATTGAAAAATTAGTCAAACTGGCGGATTGGAGATAAGTACATGATATACTTGCTGAGACAAGAGTACGTCAGCGCGTCACACTCCCAAGTCCCGAGCGCGCGCGCCGGTGTGTTGAACCATCGGAAATTCGCAATCCTGCTCGTGTTTGGATTGGAGCCACACGGCGGACCGCCGGTACGTGCGCCATGAGCGAGGGCGAGCGAGGCGAAGGCGAAGGCGAACGAAGTCAGCAGCTGGCGGCTGCGGCGCCGCTGCTTTCCCTTTCGAGACGACGATAGGGCGATTCCTGCCACTTGGGGACCGATCCATCGATCACCGATGGAAATGGATGGAGGGATCTGTGACAGCGGAGCCGGCCGCCGGAGCTACACGCGCGCACCTGTGAACTAACTTTTCTCTGCTCACCGATCACAGGGTCCAATTCAGGCCTTGTTCTCTTTCCAAGTTTTCCCACTCTCTCTCCATCAAATCACCATCACATTAATTTTTAACCGCATGCATGGAGCATTAAATATAGATAAAAAAATAACTAGTTATACAGTTTGGTTCTAAATCACGAGACGAATCTTTTGAGCCTAGTTAGTCTATGATTGGACAATATTTGTCAAATACAAACGAAAGTGCTACAGGAGTTCGAATTCTAACTTTTACAATTTTAGCCACGAAGATAACAAGGCCTCAACCATGTTATGTGTTTCTGGAAGGGAACGGAGACGTGGAGCACTATTTTATTTATATATAAAAAGGTAAAAATGTTCTAGGCGGCTCGCTGAGCTCACATGTTCGTTCTAGTAGTGATCTTGCTCCTCGCGAGGCAGGCAAGAGTACCAAGACGTCAAAGCTAGCTAGCACTAGCACTAGCACTAGCAAGCAGGTATCATAGGTTTGCAGGTACGTGGTCCGGCCGCAATACGGGGATCCAGCAGATGCAGATGGCTGACTGGACTGAACGTACACTGCGGGCTGATGGTGATGGACTTGACGGATGGACGGACGGACGGAGCAGGCGTACGTCGTCGACGTCCATGTCGATGGATGGGCGATCGAGCAAAGCTAGAAAGGTGGCCGCGCGTCCAGGTTCATGGCACGCTACTGTCGCTGCCAATGATCGCGCCACGCGGACCGTGGACGGGAGCTAGGAGGCGGACCGACGCGTACCAATCGTCTCAATAATAATCTGCATGCAAAGACCAAGAGTGGGGAGCACCGTCGCCGGACACGCCGCCCGGGCGCGGTTTGGTGCACGAGCTGGCTCGTACGTACGTCGTAGCACGATAGTACTGTATATGGCGCGTACCATCGCTTTAGATGTCAAGATCACCGGGAGAACTCGCCGGCCGGAAACACGGCATATCCCGGGGGGAGATTCCCTGCGTGTCTCCGCCAGCACCAGCACCAGCACCAGCAGAAAATTAACGAAGAATCTCCCACGCTCCACGAGCACGAAGCACGGTGCCGGTTTGCCATCTGATGATCGGCGACGCCTGCAGCGCGCGCACAAATGCGATCGATCGAGTCGCGATAGCCCGCCGCGCGCGCGGTCACGTCGCAGCGAGACGCAGTCGGCGGCATCGGCGACGCGAGCTGCGAGCAGTGGCGTGGGCAGTGGGGGACGGCCCCGGCGGGCACCACGCGTCCCAGCCCAGCCCTGGCGCCTGGACCACCGAGGGGGCGCCGGGGGCTCGGGCTCGGCTGGCCGGCCGGCCGGACGGCGCCCCTGGCTATAGCTCGTCGCCGTGGACCCGTACGTAGGTAGGGGTCTCCTCCTGAGTCCTGAGTGCTGACCGGTCACCGGGGGATCGAGTAGTGCCATCGGCACATCCCCATCGCGCATTTGCGTCCGTGCCGCTAGCTCACTCGATCGGCTCCGGTCACCACGGCGGGCCACACGTCCTGTGGCATGGCATGGCAGAGCACGACGCCACGGAGGACGTCTCTCGCCAACACCCAAGAGTTCCATTCCATCCCAGCTCATCCATGGCCTCTGTTTTTTTTTAAAAAAAAAAAAACTATACACATTGTTGTCTGATACTCATATATACTCTGATGCATGGGGGTAATTAGCGTGCTGATGAGGAGTGCAGATCTACTGTACTAGTGAGTGCGATCCGTCCATTTCCTATAGAGGAAATGCAGATACGTCGATGATCGTCGTCGTCGTCGTCCGATCCAGCGCCATGCAAGTTGCTGCCGTGCTTCGTCCGTGCCTGCATGTGCATCATCTGGGCCAAGTGGCTAAAGTACAAGGCCGGCCAATGAGAGCGCAGGCTAAAGTACAAGCTGCTGTTCAGTCACCAATTGTCAAATCATGCAGCTGGCCTACTACATCATCATCAGGTATACAATCATGGTCTTATATCCTCCTAAAACAAGTTGTCAAGTTTATCAACCAAATTGAGATTAATCACGTCATATGTAAACTTGTCTATTTTGGGACGGAAGGAGTAGGTCTTGTTCTCTCACCTTCCAAATTCTAAATTTTTTCACTCTCTCCATCACATCAATCTTTGGCCGCATGCATGGAGCATTAAATATAGGTAAAAAGATTACAAGACAAATCTTTTAAGCCTAATTAATCTATGATTGGACACTAATTATTATATACAAATGGAATTGCTATAGTGTCAGGATTGGAAAATTTTGTAAAGAGAACAAGGCCGTAGTCAAGTTTATCAACCAAAATTGATTAATCACGTCATATGTAAACTTGTCTACATATATAAATATTCATACTACAGTACTTTTTTTTTAAAAAAAAACATTGATGCCTGCCCCTGCATCAACAGTTCAGAAAACAACAATCAATGCTCATGATTCATGAAGGAAAGAAGGATCCAGGGAGAAGCCCGAGCTACCATAGAAAATAGAGAACCACCACTCCGTTGTTTGGTCCTGCAGGTTTTTAAGCACGATGGCGAAATGGAAACCGTCCATATAGCTCGCTCGCGCCAAGGATGGACATGAACATTCATGCATGCGCTCATCATTTCAGGTGTCCCCATGGATCATGTCACACAGCCAGCCTTGCAGGCTACTGCTACTCCACAACCCTCTCTCGTCTTTATCGTAGACACTAGTGCTGCTGGATTCGGTCGGGCAGGGGCAGGTGAGGTGTCTGTGGACCGCAGCTACTGTATGGAGCTAAAGCATCCAGCTACATGAAGGAGAATTCAGGTATCACTGGCCGGCCGTCTGCAACCCAGCCACCTGAAGCATGTCCCCGTGCTGATTTCGTTCTGCAACCCAGACACCTGAATAACCTAGTGTTCTGCTGATGGTATCTGCAGATTATAAGTTGAAATATGCTATTTCATTGTGAGAAGAAAACAATGTACCACGACCAGTAAGTCGTATGATAAGTTGAAGGGAACGTAGAGAGTTTTCTTCATTTCATCTGACGACTCAACCATTTGATGCATGCAATGAAATGCGATGGGATCATTAAAATTCAGAATTAGATAGCTTGCTGTCGCCGTCGCTGCTGTTTACGTTGCGATCGTCTGTTCAGCACCGTGGCACTACAGTGCGATGAGAGAGACCTGCCGTGATTTCTACTGCAAGTGGTTGTCATATCATGGGCCGGGGCCCGCTCCCGGATCCAACCATTTCGTCAATGACAGTCGACAGCCGGACAGCGAAGCAAATTGACGGCCGCTCCTGCTCACATCACCACCACTCTCTACTCAAATGCAAATGATCGATGCCTACATGGCCCGTGTTCAGTGCTCTCTCTTTCTCTCGTGTAAAATAATTGGACAGGTAATTTATTAGGCTTTTATTTCGCCTAATTACTTGCGAATCAAGAAAATGGAAAAAAAATTACGAGGAAGAAAATGAAAAAAAAATGCCCTGCATCAGCTAGCATATATACTCCCATTTGATGGAGTAGAGGCTGGAACCTTATTCTAAAAGTCAGCTAGCATATATATGTCGAACGATATTCTTCCTTCCATGAATCAGTCAACGCTATTCGGTAATCTTTGATATATTTCTTTCCCCTTTTTCTTTTGCGATATTGTTCTTGGATATAATGAGAATTGAGAACAAATAGCTGTGAAGTGACACATTATTACCTCTGCCAGGAAAAAGAAGATTCAAAAGTGAAAATGTTGACAGCTTAGGTTTGAAGTTTGAACACATGCGTTCGTCAAAAAAAGCATGCGCATTATATTAGTATCTGAAATCAGACATCTTAGTCTATCAGCACACAGTATATAAGATAGATAGCACTATAGGCCTTGTTTAGATGCCTCAATAAGGCTAGAAATTTGACTCTCTCCATCACATCAAATGTTATGTCGTATGCATGGAACATTAAATATTGATAAAATAAAAAACTAATTACACATATTAGTTATAAATCATAAGATAAATCTTATAAGCATAGTTAGACAATAGTTGGACAATACTTTGTCAAATATAAGTAAAAGTGCTACAGTGCTTTCCATGCTAGAAATTTGCCATCTAAACGAGGTCATAGTTTGGTATATTGACCTTAGCATATCTTAGTCGTTATTCCAACAATCGAATCCCACATCTTTTTCGCATCGTATCACGTCAATGAATCAATGGCTCCGCTCCTCCGTTTTTCGCTCAAGTTGCTGTCGAGAAATCTAATGCCGATAGTGATCCGGAATGGAACGTGTCTGAAATAAAACCGCTTGTGTGGAGGAGCTAGAACGGAGTCGATCCACGTTGCATTTGATGCACAGTAGATGGCAATTGACAGTGACATTGTAAAAACGAAAGCACACTGACTACAGGACTCGAGAACAACGAAACATTCGCTGAACAGAGCAATTAGGATCCTCTCAAAATGCAGTACTGATACAACGAACGAGCTTCGATCGAATATATGCATGTCGTGCTATCTTTTGACGCTACAAAACATATATAGAGTAAGTTCTTCTTCTGAATATAGTACGGCTGGTTTATGTTTTGATTCGTGTGTTTGGAAAGGAGAGAATCGAAATATCGAATGACGGCGAAGATAACATGGTATTTCTGAACTGATTTTGCAGATATTTTTGTTTGGTGAAGGGATCGCACCTAGCTAGTTGCTGACCAACAACGTACCATGCCAAACCAATGCAGACTTTTTACCAAAAAATATGACCTCACAACAAGCAGTTCACATCAATTTTGGAAAAGATTAGTGGCATTCATCCAATCGCATTCCAGTACTTGAAAGTCGATCGATCATAGCCTCGCTCGCAGGCAATGGGTGGTCCCTTGCCTGTCCAAAAGAGAGAGAACGGGAAAGTGTGTATAAAAACAGGTTTGCTCTACTCCCTATGATAGCTGCGTTCGTGATTTGTAAAGTCAGGTACGGTGTCGTGCACCACCTTCTCTTCCTAGTTTCATAATTTAGAAGATGCATCAAGTCTGGACAATACTTGATCGAGTAGCTTAACTACGTTAGTCTGAGAACGATTTGGCACTGGCATAGAACCACTTGACAATCACAAACAACCCCCAATGCAGTGAACCAACCAGCCAAGTAGTAACAGCACTAATGTACACGCCACATCTTTACCTTTTTCGATAAAACGGATCATGACAGCCAACCACTTGTAAATCTACCTTTCCTATTTCTTGAAACTTGGCATCGCCTAGCTAGGGCTATATGACAAGGATGTCTTTGATGTGGAGGTTTAGGTCATGTAATTAACTCTTACTTCTACATTGTTTAGTTTAGAGAAGGCAAAGGTTTATAATAGAAAAGGAATAAAAAAAGAAAACGTTTTATGGCCCTTTTGGAAGCAAGGGGAGGAAAACCCAGGGATGAAAGACTCCCACTAAGAATTAAGATGAAACTCCATGGATTACCCACCTAGGAAAAAGCCTAGATCCTGAGGGGATTGGAGTTTCCAAATTAGGCCTTAGAGGAAATGTATTAGCCCTTGTGTTGATTGGGTTGTATCATTGGAGCTCAGGCCAAGAAGCATATCAAGCCTAGCCCTTTGGGTCCAAAATCTAACGCTCGAAGCGATACATTTGCATACTATTTAGTGACGGGTCTAGGATTCAAAACTTATGGGACTAAAATTATTGATTGTAAGCCATTTAACACAAGGAACACATATAAACGCAAAATATATAAATGGGATTAAATGTATCTAGGTAAAATCTCAGGGTGAGGCCAAACGCCTCACAATGTATACATAGATCCATCACTAGTGGTATCTAACCAAACAAACCTAGCCCCACAAATTATAGATAGATCCATCATCGATGATTATGTAACCGAACATACTTTGTATACCTTATGATAAAACAACGAGAATCACAGACCGTCTCTTCATCAGTATCAACTTGGATACCAAAAGACTAGGCTTACAATCCTAAGAATCCATTCGGTCATGGAAATTCTTGGAGCAATGTCCTGATCCAAGCAATCCAACAGCCCAGATCGAGCATCACAGATTGTTGGTAACAGAGCCAAACAAGCAAAGACTCACGGTGACATGGAACACAGGCTACATGGCCCTGATCTCGGCCGGCGATGCTGGATCAGACGGCTAGAATTACCACACCACCACACTGGTGCTGAGTTGCTGAATGCTGAGTCATCCACCGACTCTACGCGCGCCACTCTGTCCCTATAAAAGAGGCTCGCTCGCGGCACTCTTTCTCTCGCGCTCGCCTTCTGAGCACAGACGATTCCCATCCCTTCCATCTGCTTTCCTCTGCTCCATTCCTCGGTCTGCCATGGTGGTCCTCGCCAAAGGTGAGCTGGAGCAGATCGCCCTGCCCACGGCGGAGCCACCACCGGCCGACGTGCGGTCGGTGGACCTGTCGGCGCCGGCGGGCCCCGAACGCGAGGCCGCGGCGCGCGCGCTGGTGGCGGCGTGCGAGGACCACGGGTTCTTCCGGGTGACGGGCCACGGCGTGCCGCCCGAGCTCGTGCGCGCCGCGGAGGCCGCCGCGGCCGGGTTCTTCGCGCGGCCGCAGGGCGACAAGGAGCTGGAGGCCTCCACTCTCGGGTACGGCAGCAAGCGCATCGGCGGCAACGGCGACCTCGGCTGGGTCGAGTACCTCCTGCTCGCCGTCACACCCGCCGGCAACGCCGTGCCCGCCGCCGCCTCCGCGTCCTCCTCGACATTGCCGTGCGCTGCCGCCGCCGCAGCGGCTGCCGCATCGTCGCTGCTGCCGTCCAAGCCGACCGGGCCGTTACGGTGAGTCGTCGCCACTCGTAGCAGGGGCAGAACGGTGCCGGCGTTCGGCGTTGCACCGGCATCCCTTCGCTGCTGGTTTGCCTTGCCTCCTGTTTACTCGTCTGCCTGCATACGCGCGCCGCGCGCGCGGGCGCGCGCACACACACACGTCACAGGCTCTTTGCATTGCCTTTCCTCAGCTCCATGCTCTGCTCGTGCTTGCAATCTGTCACGTGGAACAATACCACACCAAACATACGCACGTGCTCGTAGCACAAAACCCCCCCAAGAAAAACAATCGCAACACGGCGGCAGCAGCAGCAGCAGTGGATTTTCCAATAAATTAAATCCGTGACGAGCAATAAACGAAAAAAAAAATCAAATCTTACTGCTACTACTAGTAATCTGTAGGAAAAGAGAAAAGAAATGGTATCGTATCTACGTGGCAGATAAGACTGCCCGAGGTGCACGCCATTTGACCCACGTGCCGCGCCGCGGGCGCGTCCGTGTCGCGTGCCCGTGGGCGCGACGTCGGTTGCGTTGCATGGTCACCGTCGACGTGCCAGCGCCGCCCATCCCAATTGATTGCTGCCGGCCGCGTGCAGCTGCGCGGGCGTAGGTCGATTCGACACGAACGCAAGCGCAGCGCGCCATCACGCCCAGCGTCAAGCCGTCACTATCGACCTGCGTCTTGACTAGCTCGAGACGTCATTTTCAAAACAAAAAAAAAAGCGGCCGGATTTAATTTAATTCGCTTGTGCATTTTTCGCCTGAATGATGATGCGCGTGCAAACAGGGATCTTCTGGACGAGTACACGGTGGCGGTGCGGCGGATGGCGTGCGCGGTGCTGGAGCTGATGGCGGAGGGGCTGGGCATCGCCGGCGCCGGCGACGGGGACGCGCTGGCGCGGCTGGTGACGCGCGCGGACAGCGACTGCATGCTGCGGGTGAACCACTACCCGCCGCGGCCGGCGCTGAACCCCTGCAGCAGCCTCACGGGGTTCGGCGAGCACACCGACCCGCAGATCATCTCGGTGCTCCGCGCCAACGGCACCTCCGGCCTGGAGATCGCGCTGCCCGACGGCGCATGGGCCTCCGTCCCGCCCGACGGCGACGCCTTCTTCGTCAACGTCGGCGACACCCTGCAGGTACGTAGTACCGGCCTCGATCTGCTGCTTACTGTTACTGTACTATTCCTTTTCTTTTCTTTTCTTTTCTTTTCTTTTCTTTTTACCGTGGCATCATCAGCAGCCATCTCTAATAGCTAGTACTGTAGGAGCTAGCGAGTAGGGATGAATAATCACAGTCGTACCTTTTTCGATCGATCAGTCAAGAGCCATCTGTCAAACACGGTCAAGCTTGGCACACAAGCTTGGCACACGTAATTAGCACGTACGGATCACGTACGATCATATACGGAGTACTAGGTGTAGTACCCGTAGACGTACAGCGAACGCGTGTCAGCATGCATTTCTTTCTTTTCTTTTCTTTTTTTGAGGGATGCATGCATGCTAGCTTTTCTTCTGTTGTTCCGAACTGAACACGTGTCGTGCTGATGATGCTGTGCATGCGAACTGAACGTGCAGGTGTTGACGAACGGGAGGTTCAGGAGCGTGAGGCACAGGGTGGTGGTGAACAGCGAGAAGTCCCGGGTGTCCATGATCTTCTTCGGCGGGCCGCCGCCCGGCGAGAAGCTGGCGCCGCTGCCGCAGCTGCTGGGCGACGGCGGCCGGAGCCGGTACCGGGACTTCACCTGGAGCGAGTTCAAGAACAGCGGGTGCAGGACCAGGCTCGGAGAAAACCGGCTGTCCCGCTTCGAGAACAAGTAGCTAGCTAGCGCTCACGGCAGGATGCATGGATGATCACGTATGCTTCTGAGTTCTGATGTATGCCAGGTTCGCATGATGATGTATGTCAAGCTCGCCTTGTACACTCGTGTATGCACGCATGGTGCACCACATGTACAGGGCATCATCCAATGTCGTTATCTATCTATCTATCCATGGCGTACCATGATGCATGCATGGTTCTGTTACTCCGTAGCTTAAAACTCTCTCTCTATCGATTTCTCCTTTGATGGCATGTCCATACTCCGTAGACGAAACGAAACAGCGGCGCAACAATGACGTACGCAGAGCCACATGCAGCTGGCTAGCGGTGCAACAATGACTTACGCACGCAGTGCTTCTGGGCTGCTGGCACACAACAGGCAGATATTCAAGGTCAAGTATAGGAGTACTCTATCATGCATGATGGCATGTCCCTCTCCACCTTCGGTGTCAATAAGCTTACTGCACTGGCTATATAGTGACTAGTGAGTCGATCACGCGTGAATGCCTGGCTGATGTCGATCATGCATGAAACAGTCAGCAACACTAGGTAGACAGCAGCCAGCCTGGTGTAAAGTTAAATGTGCCCTTAGGGGCATATGCCCTCCCTCCACACACCATTGGATTCGCATTGAGAAGTGTGTCCATACATATCTCAATGCGAATCTGCTTTGAGATGTGTGTATGCACATTTCCCAATGCGAATCCAACGGTGTGTGTGGAGGGAGGGCATGTGCCCTGGAGGTGAAAAAACCGGGTTGGCCGGCCTGGGTGTTGCGTTGCATTGCATCGTGTGTGGCCCTTCCAAGTTCCAACATCAGTACTTGCAACGCAGAGCAGGAGAGCCACTACTTGTGTGTTATTGACATGTGGTGATGCCCGGCGCTTTTCCTTGTAAAAAAGGCGTCCTGTGCACGAGAGTACGTGCGGCACTGTGACCGGCATGCAGTGCGCCCCCTGGTCCCTGGATCGGGCAGCTCCACTGCTTTTGTGCTCCAGCAGGGCAACAGGGATCACCAACAGGGCGTTCGATTAGAGGTGAACAGAGAAGCTAGTGGTGTTTGACCTCTAGGGAGAAATGACATTGTCACTAGTACTGTGTGACAGCGTGCCAGGTCATAGTCAAACCATGAACCGGCCGGCAGGCCCAGTGAATGAAGAAGCATGCAATCGTAGGGCCACTTGAATTAACCACCTGTGTTATCATTATTAACTTGTCAATTGTCATTAGTCATATTCAGACAGACATGATCTCGTTGCAACAGGGTTTCCCAGCTCGCTTTCTAGATGTTATAGTACGTACTCCACCACTTGTCATTAGTCATTCAGAAAGAGATTTCGGTGTAACAGGATTTCCCAGCTAATAAATTTGATCCTGTAGCGCGGTGTAGTATGCCTTAGTCTTTTTATCATTATTACTAGCAAATTTGATGATCGTGGGTTTTGTGATGGAATTTACATCTTGCATCATTTGTTCTAATTTACATACCGTGGTTGTGCACATGTGCGATTCTAACTTATATAATGTATTGGTCGTGAGTTCAAGTCACATGGATGCGTGGTAATAAAACCAGTTAGAATTCCAATCTCTAATTTATCATGTACTATTACTCTTAGTAAAATCAGCTATATATGATTCATATGTTGCGGAGAGTGGATGGACTTATGGACATGGAAAGAGAGTGTGGTGGACCAAAATTTGTTGAAAATAATTTAGTGCTCTCAACATTAGGTGTGTAGGTGTAATGGTGCATACATAACATAAGTTGTCATGTACTGCTAATCTTAGTATGTAAAAGCAGCTAGAACTCTTATGCTCCATCTATTTGCATGATATATGGATGCTTTAATTTACTAGTGTATCTGGCATTGTTCTGATTCATCATCACCGATCGAAGTATATTTACCTCGCAGGCACATGCCACATGCATTGCACACCATGGCCATGGCCCGGATTGAGCGTCCTGCTCGACATGATCGTGGGGCACTGGGGGGGTGAGGGAGACATGC
>DXKC01000830.1:0-10323 GCA_031170775.1 Cymbopogon citratus
TTTTTTTTTGAGGCATTATAGTCTCTCCCCCTAAAAAGAATTCGTCCTCGAATTCTGCCGCATCTACGATAGAAATCCACATAAAGGTAAACTGAATGAAACCACATGGGACTCACCGATATCGGAGAGTTCAGGATACTCCTTACGCATCTCCTCCTCAAGCTCCCAAGTTGCCTCACGTTCGGACTGATTCGTCCGTAGGACCCTCACATATTTGATAATCCGTGTCCTTACCACACGCTCCGATGATTCTAAGATACGCACTGGGTGATACTTGACAGTCAAGTTTTGCTCCACCCGAATCGACCTTAAGTCGATCTTATGCTCCGGATCCTGCAAATACTTCCTTAACATAGAGACATGGAAGACATTATGAACTCCCTTCATAGACTCTGGCAATGCAAGCGATGCCAAGCTACCAACTCGGGCTATGATATCAAAAGGTCCAATGTACCTCGGACTAAGCTTCCTAGTAGTACCAAACCGCACAACACCCTTAGTAGGCGATACTCTGAGAAGAACTTGATCACCCACTACAAACTCAAGGTCACGCCTTCTAACATCTGCATAGCTTTTCTGACGGCTCTGAGCAGCCAACATATTCTTATGTGCCTCTTTCACCTTTTCTGTTGTTTGTTGAATCCAACTAGGACCAACTAAAGACCTCTCCCCCAATGTTTCCCAACACAATGGAGATACATCTTCTCCCATACAAAGCCTCAAACGGTGCCATTTTTATACTAGCCTGATAGCTGTTATTATAAGCAAACTCAGCCAAAGCTAGATGATCTTCCCAACTACCCTTCCAAGAAAGAACACAAGCACGTAGCATGTCCTCCAAGTTCTGAATAGTGCGCTCGGACTGACCATCAGTTTGTGGGTGAAAAGCAACACTCATGTCAAGCTTGGTCCCTAAAGCGGTATGCAAACTTTTCCAAAAGTTAGAAACAAATTTGGAGTCTCGATCTGATATAATAGACTTTGGCACACCATGAAGCCTCACTATCTCCTTAAGGTACAACGGAACCAAGTCTGGAGCAGAATCTGTGGTCTTCATTGGAATAAAATGACTAAATGAGCCACTTTAGTGAGTCTATCTACAACAACCCAAATTGCATCTTTACCTCGAGGGGAACGTGGTAAACCAACCACAAAATCCATAGTAATATATTCCCACTTCCATTCTGGAATCTCTAAAGGCTTCAATAATCCTGCGGGCCTCTTATGTTCAGCCTTCACTTGCTGGCACACACTGCAAGCTGCTACATATTTGGCAACATCAACCTTTCATCCTCTTCCACCAAAAATTCTGCTTCAGATCTCTATACATCTTTGTCTCGCCAGGATGAACTGTGTATGGAGTACGATGGGCTTCTCTCAAGATATCCATCTTCACATTTGACCTCTGTGGCACACAAAGGCGTCCCCTAAAACGAACCACATCATTCTCATCAATACTAAACTCACGAGGTTTGCCATCACCAATCCTCTTGCAAGCCTCCAGAATCAAGCGATCATACTTTTGAGCTTCACGGACCCTCTCAAGAAGGTTTGACTGAATGAGCATCTGAGTCTCCTCTCTAGCAACACCTGCATAGCATAGGGAGACACCCATACGATCCAAATCTACAATCAGTGGCATTGCAACCTTTGGTACGCCAGTTCTACTAAGAGCATCTTCAACCACATTTGCCTTCCCTGGATGATACTGAATTGTAAGATCATAATATTTTATCAACTCTAGCCACCTGCGCTGCCTCAGATTTAGCTCCTTCTGAGTGAAAATATATTTAAGACTCTTATGGTTAGTATAAATGTCACAAGATTCACCATAGAGATAATGCCTCCAAGACTTCAAGGCAAACACAACAGCAGCTAACTCTAGATCATGCGTAGGGTAATTTCTCTCATGCTTCTTCAACTGCCTAGAGCCATAAGCAATCACCTTGCCCTCTTGCATCAGAACACACCCAAGACCAACACGAGATGCATCTGTATATACTGTGAAGCGCTTTCCACTCTCTGGTAATGTCAAGATAGGAGCATTCACTAACTTATCCTTCAAGGTCTGAAAACTAATCTCACAATCATTGCTCCATACAAAAGGAACACCCTTCTCTGTGAGTCTCGTCATTGGCTTTGCAATACTAGAGAAGTCTTGCACAAAACGTCGATAATAGCCAGCTAGACCAAGAAAACTACGAATCTCAGTCACTGTAGTAGGTCTTTGCCAATCAACAACACTAGCAACATTTTTAGGATCAACTGAAATGCCATGCTGGTTAATAACATGACCAAGAAAAGCCACTTCGGAGAGCCAAAAGGCACACTTCTTCAATTTCCCATAAAATTGGTTCTTCCGAAGAGCATCCAGAACAAGACTAAGATGTCTCTCATGCTCCCCCTCGGACTTAGAGTAAATCAAGATGTCATCAAGGAAAACAACAACGAAGTCATCCAAGTACTCATGTAGCATGCTATTCATAGCTTCCATAAACATAGCCGGGGCATTTGTTAGTCCAAAAGACATAACAACGTATTCATAGTGCCCATACCTGGTGCTAAAAGTTGTCTTCTCAATATCTTCTTCCCGTATTCTCAACTGATGATAGCCAGAGTTTAAATCAATCTTAGAGAATACCTTGGCGCCTCTTAATTGCTCAAAGAGCACATCAATCCGAGGTAAAGGATATTTATTCTTGATGGTCACACAATTAAGGTCACGATAATCCACACATAACCTCTTTGTACCATCCTTCTTCTCCACAAATAGCACAGGAGAAGCCCAAGGTGACTTGCTAGGTCTAATAAAACCCTTAGCAAGCAGATCATCTAATTGCCGCTTCAACTCGACTTGTTCTTTTGGAGCCATTCGACACGGAGTCTTATGGATAGGCTGCGTACCAGGAACCAATTTAATTTCAAAAACTGCATCACGCTCAGGCGGGATACTTGGAAGCTCAGCAGGAAACACATCAGGATAATCACAAACCACCCGTATGTCCTGCACTCGCAAGACAGCCTCACTCCCCTCCACCATGGGAAGAGAATTCCACTTTTCCTAGTCCAACGATCTGGGAGCAACAAACATAGTAGAGCAAGAGTGTACTTCATAGCACTCCCTACAAAGACCACCTCTCTACCTGAAGGTGCGTGCAAAGACACTGTCTTCCAGAAACAAGAGATAGTAACTCAATATTGTGAAAGCCAATCCATACCCAGGATAACATCAAAAGACTCAAGGGGGATCACCACAAGATTAGCAACAAACCCCTCATTGGCAAGAATAATAGAGCAACCCGGACAAATTGAATGGCTAGATATAAAACCTTTAGCAGAGCTAACCACAATAGGCTGACCAATCTTCTGCATAGAAAGACCCACACGAGCCACAAAACCCTCCGAGACAAATGAGAAACTAGTGCCAGAGTCAAAAAGAGCATATGCATCAAATGAATCAACTGAGATAGTACCTGTAACAACCTCTCCATTGCTGACATCAGCAGCGGGCAATGCATAAGCTCTAGGAATCACTACTAGGATCCAGGCCTCTAGTGACGCCTATATTTGGTTGCAATATGGCCATTTTGGTTGCAATAGAGACCAATTGCATCTATGTATTGTCGTTGACAGGTGGTTGCATTTGGAACGGTGCAATAGGTTCTTGCATCCTCTTGAATGTTGAGTTGCAATATAGTAGTTTTGCAATGCACAAAAAAAACTATTGCAACCGTAATATGGTTGCAAGTATAGATATTGCGACTATCAAAATGGTTGTGTTAGTTACACTTGCGACGAAACACGTAGCTGCAATATGATACTGTTGCCACGAATGAACTTGTCACAAAATAACTTTATTGCAACTCTGTTTCTACGTGGAAATATGGCCATATTCCCATGTAGTGTGCTCCATTGCATCATAGAAATCTTGCAATGTAACAAATTTGGTGGCTAGAGTCACAATTGCCACATTCATTTGTTTGGTGTTAATAGATGGGAAATGCAACAAATCATTGTTCATGGTAACAGATAGAAAATGCAACTAATCATTGGTTGTCGTAATAGGTAGAAAGTGCAACAAAGCATTTTTGGATGTAATAGATGAAAAATACAACGAATCATTGTTGGTGGTAGACATGTCCTACAACAACGCATAGAGTTGGTGGCAATAATATATATTGCAACGACATGCAAGAACATTTTGGCCAGCATTTTTTTGTTTTTGTAGCTAGATATGTAATTGTTGTTGAACAATAATTGTATAATAAGTATAATAAGTAGATTCATCATGGCATATAACTCAAACCATCATTAACTTCAAACATGTCTCAACCAAAGAAATAATACAATGACCAAAATATTGCTGAAATTAACATGACCACACCAAAATAAAACATCATCTCTGACTACATGTTGCAACTATGTTTGGCATAATAAAGTAGAACTAAATATCAGTTCACTATTTAATTTCTTCATGCTCCATCAGCATCTGTGTTCACCAATAAACCTTTCTCTAATTCTTCTAGCTATCCACCACCAACATCCAAGCATAAAGCTTTCTCTAATTATTCTGGTCGTCCATGTTTTCCTGCAATTTATGAATAATCAAACAATTAGATACCCTTCTGATTGCTATTAGAACAGGCAGAATCATAAGCAGCACATTAACTGAAATCAGAAAAACAAAGACAAATCGCAGTGGTTTTATACCTGTTATCTTTTATTTTATTATGACTTATGAGTTCTCAATAGTTGTTGGGAAGAAATAAAAACCCATTGCCAGTATTCTTAGTTGTTCTGGTGGTAGTAGCATCCTCAACAACCTTTCTATGGTCAACACGCTTGTTGGTTCGATCATTCTGCTAAACTAAACGCATTGGTATAAATAAGTTGCAATTCGTATGTACCATCAGGTATTAACCTATGATTTCTCACCAAAAAAAGGGTACTAACCTATGAAGCTGATTTCTCTCCAAAAGATTACTTTTACAATTAGGAACAAGAGTTAAATAATTGTCAAAGTACTACTGCCAGAAAAAAATGTACTGTATATAATAGGGGAATAAAATTACTCATACGATTGGAAGTGGAAAGTCAGTGTTTACACTGTTTGGACTGCAAAATGTGAATAATGATTGAATTTGAGATCCACTTCAAAGGGCCCTTAAGATATGAACAAACACAAAGTCTAAGAAGCCATTGAATTATAGGATTCAGATGGTTCAAGGCCAAAAAAAGATCTGCAAAATACTATGGATGGCTGGTAATACCACACTAGATACAGTGTAGCTTACCAAATTCCTTTGAACGGCTAGCATCAAAGTAACCTCTGCTCGAGTTCTTCGATCGCTTTCTCAAGAAAGCTTGAGCCTTGGGACCTTGTGTAAGATCTTTTCAATGCCTGACTTCACATCTCCTTAAAGTGCTTCCAGTAAATAGAATTACTTGTTTTTGTGCTTTCCAGAATGCATGCACCTGTCACTTATCAGACCAGCAGTTCTTTTTTTTTTGGCCAAAACGTGTGCCATAGAAAATGTAGCTACCATTTAGGAAGACAATTTGAGTATATCTGCAATGATCAACCATCTATTTGGCATGTTATTGTCTAACAATGGAAGCTTGAAAATCCAACCATTCTCCATTCAGAATGTGTTAATTATTAATCAGTGAGCATGCTACCAGTTACTTTGTATCATGACAGGTTCTTGAGAGAGACTGAACAATCAACTAATAGCTATCTGAAACTAGATGACATTTCTACAATCTACATACAAAACTTAGGCTAAACATGAAGGCAGATAGATAACCGTTCCCTCTGCTTACATCCTGCAATTGTAGGAAAATAAGAATGCTACAAATAGCAGGTCAGCATCATGAACGGGAGGGGAGGAGAACGGACCACTTCTCGAAGGCACTTCTGCAATGCTTGTAGCCAATCAGATTTGGTAGTTCGCGGAGGCAGCGTCAGGGCGAAGTATGCAACTAGCCGGAGTGGCCTCCATGCATGGCTGGCCCTGAGTTTTTGGGGGCCCGGGGCGAAACCAAGACTAGGGGGCCCTTACATACACATAAACTAAACATTTTTATATAAACGGGTCGTTCGATTTATGGTTTTTGTTGCTGATAAGCCGCACTGATAAGTTCAAGAGAACTGGGACACAATGTAAATGAAAAATGTTCAGCTACAACACATATAAAAGCTTTGAAGTGATTTTATACAATATTAGAACTAAGAAATAAAGAAACAATTTAAGCATTCACGGTACGTGTGCATGCATAATCATATTCATATGCGCTTTGAAGAGGCAAGCAAATAGTGAAGAAAGCTAGCAAATTGCTCCGGCTTAAATGTATTGTTTAATTGGAGAGGATGAAGAAAGCAAGTTGCAACGTAATGTACTGTTTTTAAAAAATAATGTATATTTTTTTGAGAAAATGGAGAACTATACTCCGTATATATGTAATATAACTGAACCTAATTTTTTGAGGAATCAGGAATAACTCAACCTAAATTATATGTTGAAGCCTTAAGGGCCCACCAGAAAACCACAGACGATTTATATATATATATACACATAGATATACGATCATGTGCATATACATAGATGTGCATGCATATGCTCTTGTGCTAGATCCGGCGACATCAGATGCATTTGCAAATCACGACTGCACTCTTCCCTTACTGCGTTCAGTCAGTCTAAAGGCACGTCTATCAAGGAGTAGCAACGACACAATTTCTTCGCTGTTGAGACCTTATCAGCACATTATACGGTGTACCCGGGATGGGGCCCCTTGGGATTGGAGGCCCGGGGCGGCCGCCCCGTCCGCCCGCCCTCAGGGCCGGCGCTGCCTCCATGGAGCATAAATCTAGTGGCAGTGCCTCTCCCTTCCCTTCCCAGATCGTACAGAGGACGAGGAGCGCTGCCGCCACTGCGGCGAGCCCCACCCTCCCAATCATCGCCGCTCGAGCATCACGCAA
The DNA here is from genome assembly GCA_031170775.1 of Cymbopogon citratus. NCBI lineage: Eukaryota > Viridiplantae > Streptophyta > Magnoliopsida > Poales > Poaceae > Cymbopogon > Cymbopogon citratus. The sequence continues at coordinate 6,980 of DXKC01000830.1, forward strand.
CTACATATGTAAAAAAAAGAAACAAATCATAATTAAGAAGACAGTAGAACGAGAGAGAGAGAGAGAGAGAAAGAGAGAGAATGGAGATCGAGATGGGTGAAATAGAAGCTGACCGAATCGACCGGGAAGACGGGGTGTCGGGGTGGTGGTCGATTGCGTTCAGAAGTGAAAGCTGGCGGGGACGCGCAGGCAGGTTCAGGAGGCCGGATCCATGAGCCCCTCCTCGGCGATGCGACTGTAATCGGTGGATCCATGCGGCAGACAGACATGGATCCATATCCCCGAAGTTGAGTTGCTCGCGCCATTGCAGCCGCGCCTCGGGGAACCCGTAGAGGTCGCCAGCGCCGCCGCTCCACGGGAAGCCTGGATCACCGGTGCCGCCGCCCCTTTTGCTGCTCGAGGTGCTGCCGCCATGGATCAAGATCTGGTGATGGGAGAGTGATACGAGAGACGGCCCTGGACAAGTGAAGAGAGAGAGAAAGGCGTCTTGGAAAGGCGGAGTATAAAGTGGGGGATTGTTTTGTTTCCTTTGGCGTGCGCGGCCATAAAAACAATTAGAAATTTTCAATCAGGCGCGCATGGCCATATCCATTGAAATTTTTTTTGGATATTTTCATGAGGACGGTTTTGACATATTATATAATCTATTTACTAATTTAATAAACAATTATTTTCCACATATTGATCGAGTACTAATTTTGAGGAAATCAGAGATAATGACATGTTGAATATTCACAAAATGAAAAAAGAAATCTCAGTTAGATTTTCACTATGGATGTTTTTGAGTATGTAAGAGGGTGTGGTGTGGATCTCCAAATTTTGAATTACATAGGTTTACAAATTGCATATACTAGTTTTTGTTTCCTTTTTGGGTCTCACGGTACTAACACATGCCTACAAATGTTGCTCCAATACCAAGTGCCTCTAAGGGAATGGATTCAAATAAATTTAAATTCAGAAAAGCATATTATTGCAAGAAAAAAGATAAAATTGTGTACATGAGTACATTGCTTGAACATATATACTTTTTAAAAAATTTTAGTATTTATTAATTATTACTCCCTCCGTTCCAAAAAGAATGTTGTTTTAAAATCTGAGACATCTTGTTTGACCATTCATCTTATTCAAAATTTTACATAAATATTACATATTTTGTTAGGACTTATTTTACCATTATGGATACTTTATTAATGTTTCATTCATTTTATAATTTATAGAAAATTTTTGAATAAGACGAATGGTCAAATACGATGTCTGAAAGTCAAAGACGTCATTCTTTTTTAATAGAGTAAATATATGCTATTTTACATCCTTAAACTTGGTTTCTGAACTCATATAGATTAATGGACCTTATCCCATATAAAATATTTTCTGCAAATGAAGTCATGCTTTGATAAACTTGACCAGCATGAATATGATAGTGACACTTAAAAGGAGACAAAAGCAATATGTAGCTCAACTATCATTTTAGCTTCTTTGGCCTTGTTTAGATGCAAAATTTTTTAGGATTTTGCTACTGTAGCACTTTCGTTTGTATTTGACAATTAGTGTTAAATTATAGCCTAACTAGACTCAAAAGATTCGTCTCGTGATTTACAATCAAACTGTCTAATTAATTATTATTTTATCTATATTTACTGCTCCATGCATATGACTAAAGATTCGATGTGATGGAGAGAGTGTAAAAATTTAAAAGTTTGAAGGCATCTAAACAAGACCTTTGTCCATAAACTTGTAATGAGCATCTCAATCTTCAAATGTTACTTTTGACCTCTGTTTCATCCCAACTCCCAGGACTATCGATGACCGAGTGATAGCTCGGTTTGTACGGCTTCTAGGTGTGAAGCAGCCGCTCACAAGTTCAATTCCTGGAGGGAACGAATTTGCGTGCCTCACCGGGGCAGGCCCCCGCAATATTTCGGATGCCTTGCACGGATGCGCCACAACTGTCACATCTCTCAGCCGTGTTATCCTAAACCTAGTTATAGGTTGTAGATCTAGCTTGCGCACTAGGGTATTGTGTGAGCATGCGTGTGATGTGTGTCGGGTGTGTTAGTGTGCGTGAATTCAAATAATACAGCTTGTACTCAAAGGTTGAGCCGATCAAAAAAAAAAACTCCCAAGACTATCGAAGCGACCATTTAGAATAATTGAATCTACTATGTTTCCTTTCCTGAGCTATTTTCATCGTTAAGTTCAACTAATAATTTATTACAAATAAAATAATATGTTTCATTGATTACGAATAAAAATAATATCTTCATTTCTGTTAGCTAAAAGCAAGATTTACTTTGGTATACTCAATATTTTTTTTTAGCGGAGGTGGTGTACTCAATATTGATCCATGCTACTACAAACTTGGTTAACCAGATATATCAATAGTCTAGGACAAAACGGAAACAACGGACAATTTGTAAATTGAGGGGATATTTTCAAATGTTGGTTTATATAAAGAATTTAATTATAAATTCATTTTTTCCAATAATTAGAAATCCAAATTCTGAGCTTTCACGCGCGAGACTGAAATTTTGTGTCTCGGCGCGCCAATAATAAGTCGAAAACGAGGGCAGGCGACACCTTATCATCTCCGAATCTCCTCTCCCGCTGATTCCCAACCCCTGGCCCCTCCCTTGCCGCGCGCCCCAATCGGATGGGGCCGCTCGAGCTCGGCTTGTGACGCGGTTCAGGCATCAGGCCGCCTCCTTCGCACTCGCACCACCCCCTCCACCTCCCCACCGTCTCCCCTTCCACCTTCACACCACCCGGGGGCAAATCTGGCCGCCGGCACGGCGAGTCGGTGACTCAGGTGTCAGTCCGGCTGTTTCGGCGGCTGTGCTTCGATTCTGGCCGTGGGCTGGACGGTTCAGGCGGCGGCGCATCTGTTCCGGGTAGCAGAACGGTGGATGGAGCGACGGCGCGACTCCCGCCCCCTTCCGACGGCATGCGACCCCGCTTCCTCCCGTCGGCGCACTATGCTCCACCTCCCCATCGTTGTCCTCGTAAAGATTTGCAGCGGACCGAAAAAAGGAACTAATTCAACATTCAGGTGAATTGGCGGACCGTGGAAAATCAACCGATTCAAGGTTTAGGTGAGCACTCGTACGCTTCCATCTATGCATACTCTGTACGTGACCATCGATGCCTCACAGAAATGGTAGTTAATTACCGGATTTGATAATGAATTAGAAACTGGATGTCAGATTTGGTTATCAAACTGTGATTTTGAGTGATGGGTTAGCACCTATACATAGATTAAGATACCACATAGTTTTTTTACCAGATAAGATACTAGGTAGGCCTTGTTTAGTTCCCCAATTCCTCATCCCAAATTCACTATGCAAAAA
>DXKC01000831.1:0-12430 GCA_031170775.1 Cymbopogon citratus
TCCTTTAGCCTTTCTATTTGGTATTTTTATTTATGTTTCAACTTGTTAACCACTTACAACCGTAGTTAGTTTGCTAGTTAGGATTTCATTACTTAGGCCGAGTGTCATACCACCCATTGGCTATAGTTTGGGGTCCATTCCCCGATATAATGATAATCATTGTTCATGAGTTGGTGGTATAAATATTTATTGATCACATTAATAAATATTTGTAGGTTTTAAAAGCATCACAAAAATCCAATAAGAGCCAAATCACAAATATTAGTTAAATGTAAGTAGGATGCATGCCATGTAATTATACTAGTTATTAGGCAACAATTTATTTATAAATTGTTATTAGTTGACTTAGGTTTGAACTAGTAACTACATGTTTCACACGTTGCAAGAAAAATTTTAAAAAGTTCGTATTTTTGGCTTTCCAAAAACCCGGGTTGTTACAGGCACAGCTCAGGCGGCGGCAGCGCGAGTCGGTGCCAGACCACATGACCAGAGGCAGTAGTGGCGGCGGGCAGGATCGGAACGGCCGGAAATCGGGCGTCCTCACGGAATCAGCGGCGGCCCAGGGTGGGGAAGGGAAAGTGAAACGGCGATGGGAAGATAGGAAATTTTTTCGGAAAAATTGGGAGATCGAACCGTGAGCGCGTGGGGATTCGATCCCTGGCCGACAAAGTTGCTGCGAGCGGAGGGCGCGCGTAAGGAGAGTTAGACGCCGCATCAAACTTTTCATCTTAGCCGTTGGCTCCGTGGTAGACGTGTTGTGAGTCGTTGATTTTGAAGGGAGGAATTGACCTGTAGAAGATTTGCCAAATAGTATAGATAGATAGATTACACGAAGCGGTATGGCCAAAGATGCGCAGAAAAAAGGAAACGAGTATTCGATCGAGGTGTGTAACACCCTAAAATTTGCTTTTCTTTAAAATAGTGAAATTGGATTTAATTACGCAATTATGTGTGCATTCAAATATAGGAATAATAAAGTTTGTAGAATTAAAAATAATCTTATTGAAATAAACATGTTGTTGCATACATGCTGTTGCATATTATTTACTGTGATGACTGGATTTTGCACCAAATGCCCAAAATGATTCAAAATGTCCTTCTTTTCCTGGTTTTGGCCCAGCTTTCCTTTTCTTCTTGGGCCGGCCCAGTTGGCCTTGGCAACTGCCGCCACTGCCTATATATTCGAGAGGATGGACTCTCGGTTGAAACCCTAGAAATTCCCACCCATTTCCAGGCGGCGGCGGCGGCGGCGTCTCAAAGGTCAAACCCTAGCGCGCATCTCGCTTCGCCTGGTAAACTCCTTCCTCCTACTCTCTTACTCTCTCTGGATTCCTGCACGGGACGCTTGTTATTTGGTCGAGTCCTTTTGCTGGGTGTTGTATCTAGATGAATTGTGGGCTGGTTGCCTGGTTCTATATATCTCCTATACATCTAGACGAATTGTGGGCTGGTTCTTTCTAAGGATTATTTCCCCTACACAATTTCTCTAGATTCCTGCTGGGGACGCTTGTTAGTTGGCCGAATCCTTTTGCTGGGATTTGTATCTAGAATTGTGGGTTCTATCTAGGGTTTATTTCATGTTGCTGTTGGTCGTTGGTCGAGTGCTCTACTTTGTGATTCGGCCTATAAAAATTCGTGACGTAACAAATCTACTAGTTCAACTATGGCGAGTTTATAGATTTGTTGTTGCTCTGATGCTCTGAAGCGCTTACAGTTTATGACTTTTGGTTAGTGAATTTTGTGAGACTATACTGAATTTTGTGAGTCTATACTCGCTCTTGTTGGTGTGGAGAGCGAGTTTCAAGTAGATGTTTATGTATCTTTGTGTTTCCCATGTAATATGTATTGCGTTAAACTGTGAACACATTATTTTTCAGTTACTTTTCGGTGTCTTTCTTTTTATCACGAAATTATGTTTATTTTTTATAGTTTCCATTTTTTAGTAGGCTGCCCTAATTTGCTTGTATTATTGGAATTAAGTTTGTCCAAAAGCTTTGTTGCCACAGTGTTGGCCTTCATCAGGCTGCTCTACTAACAAAATTGTAGATCTGGTTACATTTGTGCTATATGCGGTTACACTAATGGAACCTGCCCGAATTTACATGCTGGTGATTAATTGAATTTTTTTTCCCAGTCATGGCAACTGTCGAGTTTGAGGTTCCTTTTGACTGCAAGAAGCACCAGAACGTGCGCAAAGGTGGTGTCATCGGTGAGAAGGAGCTGATGGGGTACTTGATTTACCCATCACCTCCAGGTGAGCCACTCTTTTTCTCAAAAAAAGACTAACTGTGCTGATTGTTGACTATTTACCCAATTGTTGACTAACTGTGTTTATTGTTGGCTATTTACTATCTTGTGCAGTTGGTTCCATGGATCCCACAACGGACAAGAACCTTGTTGAGACTATGGAGAAAGAAGCCCTGGGCGAGCGTGGTAAGTTGATAATGTATCTTGATTGTGATAATTGATAATGTAAAGTTTCCTTGCCTATGATAGCTCCTGCTCATTAAACCTTTGAAGTATGCTCCAATTTTTATAAACTATCTTGTCACAACTGTTGTCTGGCCAACAATAAAATTGTGAATCTGTTTTGATAAAATTGTAAACTATCCTGCTCATTAAAATTGTTTTGATATCAAATATACCAGTTATCCACATCTTTAATCTTCTGAATCTGTTCCTCTGATTTCAATCAATTGTTAATCTGTGTAGCATTGGGGGCCAATTGTTTTGATATAAACATACCAGTTAACCACATTTTTAATCTTGTGAATATGTTCATGTTTGCCAGGTCATGCCGCCCGTTCTGGCTCCACCAAGGCTGTCAGGAAGACCCAAGACAAAGCTAGTCGCAGAGCTATGGGCATTTATCTTTCTCAGTACTATTAGTGATTTAGGCGTATTATGATCACTACTACTATGTAAATAAGTGCATACAGACACTATTTTTAGGGAACATTTGGCAGTTGGATTCAGGCATATTATCTCTATTATGTCCTGTCATGTTTTATTTTAGGTCAGCACAGCTCCGTTGGTTATTGTTGATAAGTGCATTAGGGGGATTTGGCTGCGATTGTATACTGGTGGGGGTTCTAGAACTGTTTTATCAATTTGAGCTAAGCATAGCTGCGTTTACAAGTAAATTTTCCTGCACCATTTCTGATCAATGAAATGAACTGAATACACTGCTGACTATAACGCTAGTGCTAACGCTATACGCAAATCAAATAAGTAAAAATATTTTGAAATATTTGTACATGTATTTTTTTGGACATGTTAGCAGGTTACTAGCACGGCGGGCCAACTTCTGTTCTATGTCGACAGGTACTATTGTCTATTGTGCCAGGGTGCCCGAAACAGCTAATGAAGCACAGTAAGTAGTGTGTTGTATGCAATGTGAGATCTGATTAATCATTGACTAAATATGTAGGATTAAACCTTCATGATCACAAACACAATTAGAAATAACTGTTTCATATTTACATAGTGTAGAGAGATAACATAGTTTCTGAACATACGAGCAAAGAAAATGCAGTGCAGGACACCAAAAAAACACATGAACTACAGAGACATCGGTTCATTACAATTTTGGTGGATTACAGGAAATGTGGTCAATCTTTGGACTAAGCATGTAGGAAAAAATTCATTCCGACCTCTCATTTGGTCATCAACACAATGTCGGGCTATCCACTCCGACCTCCCATTTGGTCATGTCACGATGAATAATGTACACTTCGCCAAATTTTGGTTCCTTACGAGGTCAGTCTGCACAAATAGTATTTGCTATTCTGCCAAAAGTAAATGTTAGGGGTGTAAGAATGGTCCCATATAAAAGGGAAACAATGAGTGAATGACAACTCGGAACTACTGTAGTACTGTCCAAAGCATGCCAAATCGAGAATCTTGCAGGTAAATATTATGGCAGATGAAAAGGCTAAACTACTAAGCAATTTCAAGCTACTACTGAAGGTTAGGACCCTAATTACATGCAAAACTTGAAAACTGCAAGTGTGGCTGAAAAAAACTGTTGCTATACAGTACACAGTCTGGACATATAAAAATTTTTAATGCTGCAATACAGAGTGTCGATGTCCAGACGAAACTGTTTTTTTTTTTGAAAGATCCGATACCCCGGCTTTGTATTAAATAAGAAGGGAAAGAAGATTAACAATCTTTTACAAGCGCGAGATGCGCTCCCAGACTCAGCCTAAGCTGCTCTGGGCGGGAACAAAAAAACTGATTACTCCCTAATGCTCTGAACTTCTATAGCTGGTACAGAGACCAGCAGCCCTGCAAGCAGCCAACAACGGGCCTCATCCTTTACAATCTCCAGAGTCTGTTGTGTCGATCTTCTCTCTTCTCTGAAAACGACCGCATTCCTTTGTTTCCAGAGACACCACAGCGTTAGTATCACCATCGAGTGTCCTTTCTTGTCTCCCATTGGAACCGTTTGAATGAACCAGTCTTCCAAATCAACCCTTTCGTTCCAGTTTGCCGGGTTCATCTTCGTACATGAGCTCCATACCGCCACAGCCTCCCACACAGCTCGAGCAGCGGGGCATTCGAAGAACATGTGCTGGGCGGTCTCCAAATTCCTTTGGCAAAGTGCACAGAAGTAATTATTCTCCCAACCGCGCTGCTGTAGACGCGCTGAAGTCCATAATTTGTCCTGCAGGAGCAACCAGATGAAAAACTTGCACTTGGGTGGAGCCTTAGCATCCCAGATCAGTGCAGGGTGTAGAGAAGGCGTGTGTCCAGCAAACTGAATTGCATAAGCCGAGCTGGTAGAGAAAATGCCTGAGCTTTCTAACGTCCAGCATATGCAATCCTCCTCCGCGTCGTCTAAAACCAGATTCATCGATTCAATTTCCCGCCAAAGCTTGAAAAATTCATCGAGGATACCATTGTCCAGATTATATGCTATGTCCTTGATCCACCTGTCATTAGTGATTGCTTCTTTTACTGAACGTTTCTTCCTCCTACTATGTTTGTACAGCCGCGGGTACCGCATCATAGGAGTCTGACCATTCAACCAGTTGCTTCGCCAGAAGGAAGCCGTTCTCCTGCTCTTTACTGTTATTCTGGTAGCCGCATTGAAAAGTGCCAGATCTGTTGAATCGATCAGCAGTTCCGATCCGTTCCATGGCCGGTCTGGTTCCATCCATTGTAGCCACAGCCACCTAAGTCTTAATGCTCTGCTGAACCTCTCTAGTTCAATCAGTCCCAGTCCACCGTATTCCACCGGTCTCGCGACCGTTGACCAAGCCACTTTGCACTTTCCTCTTGAGATTTCGCTGTCGCCTGCCCATAGGAAGCGCCGCCTTATTGTATCGATGTCCTCGATGAGTTGTTTCGGTACTCGGACTGAGGTGAGCAGGTATACTGGAATTGCACTGAGCACTGAGCGTATCAGCTCCCTGCGTCCAGCTGGATTGAGAAGCCTTCCCTGCCATCCAGCGAGACGTCCATGAGAGTTGTCGATGATCCGTTGAACATGAATGATCTTCAGCCTACCCAAGGTCAGTGGAAGCCCCAAGTACGTCAATGGGAAATTTACTCTTTGACCAACAAAACTCTAGAGGATCTGATCCAGATTCAGATTAGCACATCTGATTGGAGCTACTGTACACTTCTCCAGGTTCAGTTTCAGACCCGTTGCTGTTCCAAACCCTTCCAGAATTTTGAACAGTGCCTTGACTTCATCTTGGATCGGGTTAAGGAAGATGACAGCGTCGTCAGCATATAATGGAAGGCACAGCCTCGCCTCTCTTCCTCTCAACGGTGATAGCTTTCCACCCATGGTTGCTTGTTCGAGTATTTTATGGAGCGCATCGATGGCCAGGATGAAAAGGTAAGGGGACAGCGGATCACCTTGCCGAAGGCCTCTTGCATGGCTGATTCGATGTCCTTCACAGCCATTTAAGAGAACTGTTGAGTGTGATGTTCTGAAGATAATTGTTATCCATTCGCGCCATCTTGGGCCAAACCCTCTGTTTTCCATTAGTTCCAGCATATATTCCCACGACACAGTGTCAAAGGCTTTTGAGATGTCCAGCTTGAACAAGAGTGCCGGTATTTTCTTGCGGTGGTAAGCTCTGGCCAAATTCCTAACATACATATAGTTGTCATTGATGCAGCGTCCTTTGATGAAAGCGCTCTGGGACGGGGAGATCAGCCCATCTATATGTTTCGACAGTCTGATAGCTAGAGTCTTAGTTAGTGATTTGGCGAATGAGTGGATCAGGCTGATAGGTCTGAAATCTTTTGGATGGTCAGCCACGTCCTTCTTCGGGATTAGTAGGATGTTTGCTCCATTCATCTTGCCAAAAGGTCCAGCCCTCATATCGTGGATGCAGTTCATTGCTGCGAGAATGTCATCCTTGATTGTGTTCCAACATTTCTTGTAAAAGGTTCCAGTCAACCCATCCGGCCCAGGGGCCTTTTTCGAAGGCAGCTCATCTACCACATGCTTCAGTTCTGCCATGGTGAAAGGGCGTTTGAGCTCCGGTGCTTCAATCCTGCTCAGTTCTAAGTTTTCCCAGTCCAAAGTGTGGCGTCTCTGTCCTTTGCTTCCCAGTATTTCTCCAAAGTATAAACTATGAAAAATTTAGACCTTAGAATTTTCTTTTGAGCTCAACCTTATCCTTCTTCCTACACGGCTTGCCATATTGTGTTCCATCACCTCTAGTACCATCCATGACCAGAGATAGACGGTTTTCTTTCGAGCTCGACTTTATCCCTCGTCTTACATGGCATGCCACATATCGTTTTCATCGTTAGGTTTTGTATAGTTGGGAGGATGATTTAACACTAATGGCATCAACCTTGTCACCACATAAGTTCACCGGACCAAGCTATTCACCTGGCCACCCAGTTCGACACGGCCTGCTTCTCACCGGCGACCCACCCCTGCTCATGGTAGTGCTGGAACTAATAAGGTATAACAGGTGTGCCAAGCATTAGCTCAAAAAAAAAGGTTTAGGGAGTGAATAACCACTTTACTAGTTCTTGTTAGGTTGATCTCCCAACCAAGTGGCCGGCCACTTGGGACCTTGTCACACGCCCTGATCGGGGGCGTCCAGCCCGTTGACAAGGCTGGTGGGCCCCCGTCACACAGTGCTATAAATAGAAGTGGGGGCCAGGGCACAGACACCGGACGCGAGTACTGTAGCCGCCAGTCCCCAACCGTGAAACCCTTCCGATCGGGAAGGCACTGCCAGCGACGGGATGCGCCACCAGCGTCGCCGCGGTTCCACCTCGTCACCGCCCGTCGCTGCTCGTGCGCAGTTCATCATCGACGAAGCAGCGGAGGCCATGATCGTCCACTCCTACCCGATGGTATGCCTCTCCACTCCTTCTATCCTACCCGATGGTATGCCTCTCCACTCCTTCTATCTCTCTGTTTCTCTCTCTGTGTGTGTGTTTGTGAGCCCTGGCGGCGCACACTGTTGAACCAACTTGTTTATCACCAAATACAAGACTACCGACTGATCTGCACACCTAGAATGATCCATGAATTCCTATCAATGGTACTGGAGCTAGGTTGGTCCCTAGTGTATAGATACAGATCGGGTAAGAATGAAGATAACCGATTCGATGCGGATCGGGAAGAGAAACCCTAACCTGCTGTGGGAAGGGAATGAAAAGAAGAAACCGAATCCACTTCGGGAAGAATAGAAGAACCCTAGCCTGATGAAACTAGAAAGAAAGGAGAGATGAATCTCGACCTAGAAGAAAAGAACGGATTTAATTCGGCAGAAATCCCCGGAAACAAACCCTAACCCTAGATGTGAAACCCTAAATCAAGAACAAAAGGAGAAACCGGTCGGAAATGGGGACATACCTGGACCTCATACCCGCCGGCCGCACCGTCGTTGTGTGAGAGAAAGACTCACCTGTGGCTGGCGAGGTCACGCCATCGCGCGGTCTCCGCCGTCCCAGACTCAAAGAAACTAGCACCATCTCTGGACCACTCGACGGCGGTGCGCCTTGCCTTGGGCCGACGCGCACGCCGGCGAAGGGACCAGAGGCGGCGCCACTCAGCTTCTCGGCCCCCGGCTGTCGTTGGCCATCGCCGGCGCCTGCCGCTGCGCTGCGAGAGAAAGCCGGGGTAAGAAGAGAAAAGAAAGAGAAGGAAGGGGGTCCAGCTGGACTAGCTCCGGCGGCGGGTCCTCTCACCGGCGTTGGCCACCATGGCCGGTGGGAACTTGCCCGGTCGCTGCTGCTGCTGTTTTAGCGGCGCTGAGAAAGAAGGAAAGAGAGAAACGAACGAAGACAAATGAGGTTAGGGTTTCGGGTTTTCGGCCACCGGCCGGGTTTTGGTCTGTCGAAATTGACGGAGAACCGTCGGATCGAGATCCACGGCCGAGAACAAATGGACCAGAATAGGCCCAGGCGGGCGGACGCATTCCCGGCCCAGGCCCAGGTTGCGGCCTGGGAGCGGGGGCGCAGCGCGCGCCGTGTTGGGCCGTATCGGCCCTCTGGGCCGCGTCCAAGTGGGCCTCGGGCCGAAAGAAGAAACAAAAAAAGGAGAGAAAGGCTGCACTGCTGGGCCGCGAGAGCAGAATGCGGGCAATAGGGAAATGGGCCGCGGTCAGGCCGGGCCAAATGTACGAACAAGATGAAAATTGTTTTTTGTTATTTTCCAGAAGCTTTTGAATGTTTTTGTTAAGAAAATGTTTGAACTCTATTCAATTTTGAACCAACGGGATAAATTGTATGGAGAGAAGAAAGAAAAGAATTACTTCTGGAAATACATTTAAAGATTAACTTGTTTGTTTTCACTGCAAAGAAAAAAAAAGGAAAGAAAGAAAAGAAAAGAAAAGAAAAGAAAAGTTTATTGTCTTCTCATTAAATCCGAACCAACGGGACGATTTAATTTGGAGAGCAATTATGATTGTTTTAGAAAATGATAAAAGGTGAATTATGATATTGTTATTTTCTGACCAACGTTGATTGTGACAATATTATAAGAATATTTATGAGAATGAATTTGAAGTTTGAATCTCTGATAAATTTTGGATCATAGTGACCAAGTTTTCAGAGAGATCATAGAGATAAAGAAATGCTCATGAAATAGAAAGATGCATTTTCATGTTTCCGCTGCAATGATTGTGATTATCTTCTAATTAAATTTGAACCAACGGAAGAATTTAATTTGAAGAGGAATGAATAGAATTTGATGAACTATGTTTTTGAGCAAGTTGTTTAACAAAAATATCGTGATGTTATTTATGAATTATATGCATTAATTCTATTTCTGCCCAACGGTGTTTTAGAATTAATATAGAAGAATGATATTCTATTCTATTTCTGCCCAACGGTGATATAGAATATAATGAAAGATTTAAAAGTTTAATGTGCATGTCTTTAATCAGACCAACGTAGGGTTATTTCATGCTCATTTTTTATGATTACTGATTATTGTTTTTAGACAAAGAACTGCTGCTTTCATTCTTGAAGGCAATAAGAAAGAAAAGAGTTGGGTACTTGTGACTCGGAAGATGATGAGTGGAAGCTCACAGAGAAAGAATGCCATTGCAAGAGGGGCTATGTTCTCTTTAAAGAATGTCTTAAAAGAAGAAGAATTCAAGGACATTGAACCAAGAAAAGAAAATAGCTGAATAAGAATTTTAGTTTTGGTTTTAATCATTATGATAAAAGATGTAATAAGTTGTATACTTTTAATTGTAATCTTAATGTATAATCTTAATGATATAAAAGATGTTAAGTCATGCATGTTTATTTTGACCAACGTCAGATAAACTTGTGTGTCAGAGAGAATTTGGATTTATCTTTGAATTTGATGAATGAATATGCCCTGAGAGCCAATTTTGGCATTTGTACCCCTTATAGAGAATTATCCCGCAAGACGGGTGAAAGTTTTGAGAGAACTTATCCTGTATCGCGGGAGAAGAAAGATTGTGTATGAATCAAAAGAGAAGAATGAATAGCAAGTGCGACTTGCAAGAGTACCGAACGATTCTTATGAATTCATGAAGCGAATGAATGAGTGAACCAAAAGATGAGAATAACTAGCAAGTGTGACTTGCAGAAGTATCGAATGACTCTTGTGAGTTCATGAAGTGAAATGAGGAAAGTCTACTCCCAAAGTATTGAAGAAATGATGTGAATAAAGCAAGTGAAAGATGTCTCCTCATTCACAAGACTTTGAATAGTTTCGAAATTATGGCATTAATGACCATTGCCATTCACAAGATTTTAAATAGTTTCGAAATTATGGCATTAATGTCATTGCCACATTTCGAGGGGGAGAAATGCAAAGAAGCAATGGTAATTAAGAAAGATACCCCAAAATAATGTGATGCATGATGTGAAATTTTTGAACAAGAGTGATCTATAAAAGATGAATGTGATTATTGAGGGAGTACAACGATCACAATAATAACACCCCTGAGTAAAGAAATAGCTAAATTCCTGAATCATTTATGGTTCTAATAGGAAGATAACATAAAGATAGTAAGACGGTGCTCAGAGCATCATAAGAAGTTATAGAAGATTAAACCCAAATAAGAAATTTGAAGATACACCATCTTTATAAAGATGGAGTAATCTGGGGGAGCACGGCATGTAGATACCTAAGACTTGAGTAGAAGTGGGTTGCATGCCCACTCAGCTCATAGAATCAATTGCCTCTTGGTAATGAAACAGCAACCCCATATGAATGAAAGTGCCAGAAGCCAAGGCCCTAAAAGGTCTTAAAGAACAAGGAAAGTAATTGTCTTTTGGCAATGAAGTCTATGTTAAGAATGAACTTCAAATGGAGAGTGATCTCACCTCCTTTGAAGAAGCCATGAGAGGCGCTTACTCGTCTAAATGGCAAGAAGCAAGAAAGATGAAATCAAATTTGGAGAATTCCAAAGATGTTGGGAATTAGAAGAAATTTCTAATGGAGCCAAAACAGTAGGCTGTAATGAGTCTACAAGATAAATGTGACTCCAAAGGAAATAGAGAAAGATATCAATGAGAAACAGTAATGCTTTTGGATTCAGAGTAAAATTCCTAAAGGAGTCAAAACAGTATGATGTAATGGGTCTACAGAAATGAATGTGACTCCAGCGGGAATAAAGAAAGTTATGAAGAGCCACTTGTGGTGAAAGAATTTGTATAAAGAGAAGAAATATGTTATAAAGAATATGCACTGATTCTTTTAGAATCATGATGATGTTATTGGCACATTGAGATGTGAAGTTACATTAAAGATGAAAGAAAGCATAGAATTGCATGAAAAACTTTACATGGCACAACCTGAAAGTTTTGTCGTGGTAAGAAAAGAACTTAAGGAATGTCGCTTGAAGAATCCTTTATGAATTAGAGCGAGTCTGTATCGTAATATTTAAACTTAAAGAATCAATAAGAAAGTTTGGGTTTTAAAGAGAATGTAAAGGACAATTGCATTTATGCAAAATTCAAGAATGGGAAATTCATTTTCCTAATCCAGTATGTGGATGGCGTCTTGCTTTCTTGCAGTGATGTCAATCTACTATACAAGAAGAAGAAAGTTTTGTCCTTAAAGATTCAATGAGAGTGATCTCGGTTAAAAGAAATCTATTATACGAATTAGAACTTACCGAGATAGAAGAAAAGGGGTATTAGAGCTATCGCAATGGCATGCTTAGAAAAGATTGATAAGAAAAATAAAGTATGCATGCGATTAAACCTATGCCTATTCCTGTAGTCAAGGGTAACAGAACTTTAAGAAAAAAACGATGTGAATTGATAAGAAGGACGTCCTATATGCTTCAGTTGTTGGAAGCTTAATGAGTGCACAAGGAATGGTAAAATGATGAGTGCACAAGAATCTATCTTGACATAGTAAACGAATCGGGGATAATTTTTGGCAGAAATCCAGTCCAGACATAGATCACTGGAATGGAATTAAGAATATTTTGTTATATGTAAAGATTTATAGCCTCATATTGAATAAGAAAGAACAAGTACTCTCAAATGGTTGTGGGTACAAAGATGAAAGTTCAGCGAGATGTATAGTGAAATCCACAATCACTAACACTCGTTGTTAGAGCTTTGTTGTGAAAAAGTTCCTAAGAAACAATTGTGATATCGTGAATGATGAAATTATGTTATGAAATGTTATGAGGCTAAGGGACAGGCAAATTGGTTCAGAGAACCAGTATCCGGAGTTGATAATGGTTGAACAACAGCAATAACCATTTAAAGAATGGGGAAATTTGCCACAGGACATCCAAAAAACGCCTAATATGCTGAGGGACACCACAAACAGAGAAATTTGCCCAGTACCATTACAAAATCGCGTATGTTTGCCAGAAGACACCGCACCGAATATTTTATTTATTTATCGGATTTGAGGAGAGAGAAGGAGGGGAAAATGACTTATCTGCCCTTGTCTTCAAGAAACGATGAACGGATCACACAGCAGGATGCCCCGCGA
>DXKC01000832.1:0-16763 GCA_031170775.1 Cymbopogon citratus
TTGCCACTTGCCAGTATGATCTGAACTACAGAATGCAAATGTGCACCATCAAAGCCCCATCAGGCCTGCCATTGCACATGTGAAGTTCATTAAAACAGTAAAGAATGATGAGATGTTGGAAATACAACAACAACTTTGCCTTTTGTCCCAAGCATGTTGGAAATATTGAAACATTATAGAGTATATACCATTTGTTGTCTGTGCAACCACTCCTACTGATGTTGAATGGTCAGGATGTTGGCTGCCTGCAAAGGAAATTGGTTGACTACTTGAAGCAACAGTGTGATTTCCCATATCAGGATAGCCTGTCTGTAGAATGTCATCCAGATGTTTCAGAAGAGCATTTGACTGACTTTCGATGTATGACATCACATCCTCAGATTTGGCAGCTCTTGAAGCAATCAAGTTAGCCAACCGGCACACGTTACTGAAACGGGCTTCTGAGGTTGATTGCATGACACGGCCAGATCCATAGGCAGGCTCCTCCCCAATTTGAACAGAACGTGCATCTTTCCTCCATCTCTTCAAAATATATTGTTCTGGAAGTTCTTTGATATTCTTGAGATCCAGCACCTTCAGTACATGACAGCATTGAATCCCAACAGCTTCAAATTTCTTGCAGCTGCAAGTGGCTGAGCCATCTAGTGCATCAAATTTAACGAAGCTCTCTGATGGCTTCTCATCAAGCACAATCTTGTACTCTGAGATTGTGCCAACCACACCACAGGGGAAGGACATGCAATTCATGTAAGCCTCAAACTCACCCTGGAACATCTTGAAAGCTTCAGGTGTATAAGCATTTGATGATTGCTTTAGCATTCGCAATGAAGGGATAGGCAGAGTAACCTGGCTGCCATCAACATCAGCATGCAATTTCTTTGATCGATGCTCTTCAAGAATAGACTCATAACGCCTGAAGAACTGCAGGATATCTTCTTGCTCACTGAGCTCTCGTTTCAGTTCATTAATCATGTTATCCTTACGAAGAGTTGAGAGTATATCAGCAGAAAACATGGTTCTCTGATAAGGTAAAGCCCATTTTTCTTTCACCAGGAAAAGTCTACTGAGCCACTCACTCTCACTAATGTCATGTTTCTCAATTAGCTTTTCCCATGCTGACAAGAACTCAATTTCATCCTCACAGTCAAAGAGACAATGGCTCAAAGCATTGCTGAAACTCTTTGAGCTTTCAAACACCTGCTTCAAGTGCCTCTTTGAATTATGGTAGATATGCCACACCCCTGTGCAGTGGTTGCTTCCAGGCCACACCTCTGCTGCTGCAATGGCACACTCAGGACGTTCATCAATCAAAATAGTTTGTGGGTGCCTAGCACGCATGGCATCAGCAAACACCTCAAATACCCATTTCAGTGACTGAATGCTCTCATCATAGAGCATTGCTGCACCAAACACAAGTAACTGCTTATGGTTGTCAACACCAACAAACAGCGCAAACGGCCGTCCATAAATGTTCAATCCATATGTTGTATCAAAGCAAACAACATCCCCAAAACTCCTGTAGTCAATTATTGATTTTGCATCAGCCCAGAAGAAATTTACAGCGGATTTCCCATCAGGCGCCACTCCTACTGCATAATACACTGAAGGACTCTCTACCTGCAACTCCTCCAAGTATTGCAATGCCGCGCCAGCATCCCCAAGCTGCACACCCTTCCCTTGCTTCCTTCGATGCATTTCCCCTGCCCCAAACTCATGTGCACGAGCTCTCATTTTATGAGACCGCAGCTTATGCACGCTCTCTGGATTGGCAAGAGGATGGTTATGCTCTGGAAAAAACTTTGCTACACGGTATGTCCGGCAAGGGGTGATCTTGATCACCATTCTCGCCTGGCATCCAGTCCGTGTTGGTGGCGGACCCGGCCTAGGTGTGCCTGATGACCCTGCACCACCATTTGCATTGACTGTGGCTCCACCCTCTTGCTTGGTGCGGTCACTGACACCCTCGCGGGAACAAACAAAAATCCGCGACACTATCATCCCTCGCTTCCGCTTCTTGTAGGAGCGGCGGACACTGAAGCCTACGTGCTCGGCGTACCTGTTGTAGAAGACATAGGCATCCTCCTCTGTCTCAAAATGCATATCAGGCCGTGGCCCATCCCTTGGGTCCGGCAAACTGGCCGCCACGGCAATGCTGTGGTGTGATGAGCTCGGCGGCAGCAAGGCCAATGACACAGCGGGCGCGGAAGAGGCGAGCGGGTGGTTGTGATCGGCGACGAAGTCCGTAACGCGGAAGGCGTTTGCGGAAGGAATGAGCTTGATGGTGAGCGACGCTAGGCAGCCTGTGCGCGAGTCCGGGCACCGAGGCGACGGCGCCAGCGAGGACGAGGACACGACGCCGGAGCCCGCGGCCTCGTCCTGGGGCTTCTTGGGCTCCTGGCGGAAGCCCTGCTTGGAGCAGACGAAGAGGCGGCGAGTGACGGTGTGCCGCGAGTTCTTGGACTTGTTGGACTTGCGGACGACGAAGCCGAGGCGGGCCGCGTAGGCCTTGTAGAACTCGTACGCGTCGTCCTCGGTCTCGAAGTACATCCCCACCAGCGGGGAGGTAGGGGCATCGGCCTCGGTGCCGTCGCCGAGGGCGGAGGTCGATGCTGTCTGGGCCAGGTTAGTGGCGGCGGCATCGGCGGCACCAGAGGAGGAGTGGGAGGAGGAGCCGGAGGAGGTGGGGGACGACGGCGAGGACTCGCCGGAGAGGCGGGATGGGTCCACGGCGGCGGACATTAGGGTTTGCGCCAGGGTTTGGAGGAAGGAGGAGGGAGAAGGGGACCTAGGGGGTGGAGGGATCGCCTGCGGAGGCGGCGGGTGTGGGTCAACGTGTGTGGTTGAGCCTCCCACTCCCACGGCAGGGAGCGAGTTGTTCTGGGGCGTGCTCATGGGCCTCGTGGCTGAGTTGCTCCTGACGTCCCTAGCATTTCCAATGGGTCTCCATTCTCTTTATACAAGAGAAAGAAGCAAGACATAAAAAATAATCTTTTTACAAAATAATCATAGATCAGCTGGTTAAGTTTTTTGTGGTGGCCACCAGGATTGAATCCTGGTGGCCCGCATTTTTTCTTAGAATTTTTTCGGGATTTACCGGCGCTACGCATTATTGGTAGGCGACGTCCCCGTCGACAGCGAGGCGCATGTGATGACTTCGTAAACTTAAAGATTTGCCGACCCCCTCCTTCAAAGGTGCTCATAGGGGTAGAATTTGTATACGTGTGTTCATAGGGGGTAAGTGTGCGTGCGTATTGGATGTCTGCGTTGTATGGTGTAATTAAAAAAATAATCTTTTGCTATAAAATAAAATTATATTTGAGTTAATAAATCTTCTAAATTATTTTAAAAGCTTTAGGGAATAATATAATTTTTTTATAAGTCAATAAAGCTAGCTGAATGGTATTCCTAAAGAAAAAGTTAGCTACACGTATATTATCCTATTTGAGTCTTTGTTGGAGACGTAAAAAGCCATCACCTTCAATAAACTACTGTCATGATGTAGCTATAACTATTTTTTGAGCGAACAGGAGGGGCAGGAGAGCCCCTACTGAAATGTAGCTATAGTTATTAAAAAGATTTTTCCTAATGCACGGCACTGTTTTTGCCTTTCACCCATCTTAGATGAGCTTCATGAAAAGTTGGAAAGAAATGGAGAACAAGGATGAAATTATCTCCACATTCACCACGCTGGCCTGTGATTATTATTATGTTACTATGTTACTATTCCTGACTTTGACAGAGAGTAGCAAGAAAGCATCCAACATTTTAATCTAGAGGGAAATGAATGGTTGTCCAAACTATATGAGGTTAGGATGCAGTGGGCTCCTGTTTATGTTAAGGACTCGTTTTGGGCAGGAATGTCTGTCACAGACAGAAGTGATAGTGACTATTTTGATGGTTGGTTGACGTCAGGAAACCTCTTTGAAAATGTTTGTAGAGCAGTATGAGGAAGCTGTTAGAGGCAAGTTAGAAAAGGAGTCTTATGAAGATATACGATCGGTATTCGGCTCAGATGAGGCCACCAATGGTGAAATCTATCATCTCTGAAGCAATTTGGTCGAAAGTGTTCTGTCCATTATGCATGTGCCTGTCTAACTGTACATAATCATTTTTTTTCTAACTGCTCCCGATAGATTTACGTGAACTATAAGGGTCAGATGCCGCTGAATCGATCTCAGTTTCTCAAATAAGCAACCGATGATGTTTCAATATATATCCATCGTTAAATGTTACGCCCTTCTCTCTGAACTCTGACGAAGTCATTTGTAATCTGCGGTTTGTTGCATATCTGTTGTTCAGTAGCGTCATACCCTGGTAAGTTTGGATCCAGCAAGTTGACTTGATCCCAGGAAATCTCTGAGCCGGCCTGGCGAAGAACATATATCTTGGGAACTGACATAGATGTTGTACAACCCATTGATTTGCTCCGTCCTTACGCAGGAAGATAACAGCTGGCTCGGCTGCATCCCAAGGCTGAGCTCAGCCACTTGCGGCGCCCCTTCATCTCCGGTCGTCGAGCTCGTGCCACGACCATTGATCCGCCTGGGACCGCCATCGAGCCTGCTCCTGTGTATGCGGATCTTGGCCTAACACTATTTTCCATCAGATACCATCTCATCTTATAAATTTTACTACTAGTTTGCACCCACACTCACATAAACTCCACTCTTTTTTCGAGAGCGGGTTGGACCCGATAAAGTCCACTCATTTACAGTACTATGCTAGATATATTCACTATATCTAGATACGTACGTTATAAAAAGCTATGTACCTAGAAATGTCCGAGCAGCTTATAATTAGAATCGATGGAGTATAGTAGTAGCGTGTGTGTGAATTGTGATGGCGCACCCTGTCCATGCCATAATGCCATTGCATTGCCATTGCCATCACTGTCTCCTCTGGTGTTTGAAAAGAAAAGGAAAAGAAGCAGCTTGCAGCACTATCAGTTAAATATTGTTTCTGCTTCTCTCTCGAGAATACTAAATTTGCAATCACTTTGGCCTCACGCTTTCACTTGCGGAAGCAAATTCATTGCAGTGTGCACGGGTGCAGATGCAGTGATGAGAGAGAGGGAGTACGTACATTGCACTGGGAAACTGAACGATGACTCCGGCAATAGAGGTGTATGGAATGATGCAAAATGTTTTTCTACTGCAGCCTGCAGATCTCACGTGTTGCTCCTTGAGATAACACACAGAAAATCTCTGGCGTAGGCTGGCCACGCCAACAAATGTTCTCAGCTCTCAAGTCATCATCTACAAGGTTTTGCTCTGTCTAGCTGGTTATCACCTGCTAATCTGCTATGCTCTCTAGTCTCTATATACACTCCTATATCTGTCTGTTTCCCATAACTACGTCTAGTTATCACCTGCTGGGACTGCCACTGTAGTTTCCCTGAAGAAGAACTCTTGAGCTTGTCCAGAAGCGACGACAGCAACGAATATTTCGCCGCCGCGGCCACGATGGCCCACACGTCAGCCGCACTGGCTCTACAACGAGTATATTAAGTGCAGCCTTGAGCTGCGCGCAACCGTTGACATGTACGTAGTCCGTGGCAAACATCAAGAAGGTCGGTCCTGGTCGTGGTCCTGGCCCAGATGCAGCCAGCACTAGAAAAGATCAAGGCGCGTGCGCCTCCTACTGCAGCTGGTTGCACTGGTTCAGAACTTCAGATTGGTTTGTCACTTGCTTTGATAACTAGGGAAACAAGATGAGATAAACTATGTATGTATAAACCATGAGTCGATGGATTCCCATGGACCAAAACGTCCTAGAGAGAGTCTGGGTATTGTCAATCTGATCCCATCCTAAAGAGTTTCCATATTATCGATTTTGATTTCTCAATAGGGAACGATGATGATTCAGTTTCTTGGCAGTTCCATATCAATTTACTCGTAGATGCATTGCTGTTGCTGTCTTATATTAGAAAAATTGTAGCCAAATATTTTAAGCTTTGGACACCGAGTTAATGAAATTTATTAAAGCCACATTGATTAGTCTTTCTCAACACTCGATTTTGGATGCCAAAGTTCCATCTTTTCACTTTTCAGTAAGAAACTTCCAGCTCCAAGTTGGGCCTCTCTCTATTTTATTTAAAAGCCATTTATTGGATAATGGACTTGACGTACTGTACGCTTACATTTGATATGTTGATGTACTTGATTGAAACTCACTAGTCTCATCATAATGTTAAACACAAAGTCTCTTTAATGCAATTGTTTAGGTGTATTAATGCAATGTTCTGTTTTTCAGATGAATGCAATGCTCTGTTTATAATACTGTACCCGAAACTTTTTTTCTTTTAAAAAAGGCGTGAGGGTCGTTCAAACTCAATCAAAAGGCGCAAAAAAAACCCAGCTGCTAGCTCGGTGAGTCACTTTCAGGCTTCAGTTTTCACTCTTCACTCCACTCCACGCATCCCCCACCGAAATGGGGAGGCTGCTCCCTCGCCACCCTTCCCCCCTCCTCCTCCTCGCCGCCGCCGCGATCTGCATCTCCAGCAGCAGCCTCGCGGCCGTCGAGGGCGCGCCGGTGTACCGCGCGGACTACCTGGTGGACGGGAACCAGCTGGTGGACATGCAGTACCACATGGGCCCCGTCGTGTCCGGGTCGCCGACCAACCTCTACCTCATCTGGTACGGGCGGTGGGAGCCGACGGCGCAGGCCGTGCTCCGGGACTTCCTCGCCTCGCTCTCGGCGCCGGCGCCGTTCCCGGCCGTCTCCGACTGGTGGGCGCGCACGCCGCGGATGTACGCGGACCAGACGGGCGCCAACGTGACGGCCACCTTCGCCGTCGCCGGGGAGCACTCCGACGCGGGCTACTCCCACGGCGCGTCGCTCCGGCGCATCGACGTGCAGTCCGTGATCCGGTCGGCGGTGTACGCGTACCCGGACCCGCTGCCGCTGGACCCCTACAGCGGCGCGTACCTGGTGCTCACGTCCCCCGACGTGCAGGTGGACGAGTTCTGCCGCGCCGTCTGCGGCTTCCACTACTTCACCTTCGCGTCCGTGGTCGGGGTCACGGTGCCCTACGCCTGGGTCGGCAACAGCGGCACGCAGTGCCCGGGCAAGTGCGCGTTCCCGTTCGCCGCCGCCGAACAGTACGGCGGAGGGGGAGCCCAGGCGGTGCTGCGGCCGCCCAACGGCGATGTCGGGGTGGACGGGATGGTGATCGTCCTGGGCCACGAGCTGGCGGAGATGTCCACGAACCCGCTGGTGAACGCGTGGTACGCCGGGGACACGCCCACGGCGCCGACCGAGATCGCGGACCTGTGCCTCGGCGTGTACGGCGACGGCGGCGGCGCGGGCGGCCTGGTCGGGAACGTGTCCCGCGCACCCGATGGCAGCGCCTACAACGTGAACGGCGTCAACGGCCGGCGGTTCCTCGTGCAGTGGCTCTGGAACCCCGTCCGCGGCGCCTGCTACGGCCCCAACTCCAGCAACTGACCCGACCGAATCCTTGCGGGCGGACCAGTTCTTCTTCTTCCTCATGCCATTCTGCTCGATGGCATTGCAGAAATCTATGGCGGTTGGTTGCAATGGATGGAGACAGCGTTCGTTCACTTCCCTGTTCGTTGGGGAATGATGGTCCATAGGAGACGAGACGAGGATCAGATGAACCGAATCCAGTAATTTTGAAGCTGCACTGTATGAGACACATGGATAGGAAACAATGAGGAAAATGCCAATTTGTTGTTCGATTTCTTTTTGATTTTGCAGCATAATTTTAGTATATGGTCGATTTGCATTGCTTTCTGGGATTTGAACTTTGTTTCAACTCCCGAGCTTGCATCTCTTGCTTGCTGAAACAAAGTGGTTGATTGATTGCTTTCACTTTTTGACTCTGCATGCTTTAGTCTGGTGATCATGGTGACTCTGCAGCTTGGTCTCCTTGCCTCCATCTCTGATGACCTATCTTTCCTATCTTGACAACTTGTTCGCCCTTTTTACTCTTGTATGTATGCAGTTACAGTAGACATCAAATTAGGAAGGGGAGTTTAATTTGAGTTGCTAGTACATTGGTTCAGACTTCAGAGGGCGTTTAAAGGGCTTCTTTTACTGTTGCAGTTACATGAGGCATTGAATTAGGGAAAGGAGATATATCTTTACTGTTGTAATTACACTGCAAAGGCATCCAGGGTTCTGCTATAGGCCTCCGCATTGACATGAGCTTCTTCAGCAGGCAATAGCAGTGGTCACGTAGCTGTGGTGTAGGCTATGACAGTGGCTAAACGTTCAGAGGCCCATTTATATTTCATTGTTGCACTTCCAGCACATTGAGCAATTATCTGACAATCCCAAACTGCCCAGCTCAAACCTAAATTTGCAGCCATTCAAGCACAAATATTCCAATTAAAACTTCGAAAGCTACATACACCTGAACCTCATCTGGGGTGGCAAAATATTTGCAATCACTTCGATCAGTCCCCACTTCCAACAATCCAACATATAGTAGCAAGTCACTACTACTGTTAAGGATTTAGCGTAAAACAAAAAACCTATGTACTCCATAAATACAGACAGTACAGAACACAGCTCAGACAGTTATATCCATATATATGCAGGAGAGGAAACCAGCCGGTAACACCTAACTTCATTCATGTACCTTGTTTTCTGTCTGCCCAGAACCACGGCACCTCAACAAGTCAACAGCGAGGGCTCAAATTAACTAATTCCCATCCCCCCTCTTCTTCCAAACTGAGTAACTGAGTAACTCTAGTCTTCAGAAAGAATAACTAAAGTTTCAGCATCCAGCAAAAAGAACTTCTCAGCTGCTACAGTTAACACAGCAATTCGCTATTGCAGTACTGATCAATGATTCAGTGTTAAACGAAACCTATGGATGAAACAGAGGCAGTCTAGAATTAATGCGACTCGATGGCCACATCACATGTTTCAAATGCACACAGTCCTACCAAAACAGTCAGGACCCAAGACTCAAACGCCACAGTAAAGTTTATTTCCAGTTACTATTATACTACTTCAGTTTTGTCACAAATCACTGCAAATGTTGCTAACATTAGCGAGTTCATCACTAAGAGACAAGCATATTGATAAGATGCCATTATCCAACTAGTTCTCATCCTCTTCTTCTTCCAAACTGAACAACTCAAAGGATTCAGAAAGAGTGACAATGATTTCAACATCCAGCCAAAAGAACTTTCACTAGCATTTCTTAGGCATGCCACTGCACGCGCCGAAACAGCATGGAGTATTTCAAAGTATTTAAGGTTCAACACGCAGACAGAAACTTAAACTAAGACAACAAAACGCCATGATAGAAATGTTTAGACAAGGTGATTCAACTGATTTGAAGCTTTCTGATGGCACTCCAGAATGTCACTTTCCAAAGCTCACATGGTAAACTTGGAGATGAACTTCTTCTTTGACCTCAGCTGAAAAGTAATATTAAGAAAAGTAATATTATGGGGGAGATCAAAGAATGAACAAAAAAAATCACTACACTGTATGGTTTAACAAATTGATTTAAAATAGGACATGGTTCAAAAGAGTAAACTTCTATAGAGTAATTAAGAAACTAGAATAAGCATTACATGAAAATAAATGAGCTTGGATAGTACAATCCATTAACATCTAAATTGGTACAGTGCTATTGATATAACTTGAACACGGTGATGCCATTTTATATCCACTCTTAAGTTGAACACGGCGATGCAACAAAACCAAGAGCATGTTTTTCTCGAGTATGCAAAAGATTTGTGCATAATTGTATTAAGGTAGAATAGTAAACCTAGGAACATTAATAATGTTGGCCTACTTATAGAACACTTGGATATCAGGGGAAAACAAGGCTTAATTACCTCGTTGCTGTGGCCACACTTCTTCTTGCGGCAGTTTTTGGACCTGGGGGGAAGGCGTGCATAGCACCTGCGAAGACATTACAGGCACAGTTTTAAGCTAAAGAAAGGAGCTTTAGTGGACAAATTGTCAAGGTGCTAATGAAAACATAGACATAATAACACTTTAAACAACGCAAAACTTAAGTGAATGAAGAAACATGTATAAATGTTAAAACAGTGAATAGATAAATTTGCTGTGCTTAACTAGAGGCGACTAAAATTTCAAAAAAAAAAAATAGAGGCGACTGTGTATGTCTTATGATTCA
Organism: Cymbopogon citratus; assembly: GCA_031170775.1. Taxonomy (NCBI): domain Eukaryota; kingdom Viridiplantae; phylum Streptophyta; class Magnoliopsida; order Poales; family Poaceae; genus Cymbopogon; species Cymbopogon citratus. The sequence goes on from DXKC01000832.1 coordinate 10,127, forward strand.
TCACTAGATTTGAGAATAACTATACAAACAAGGCGTGACTGTATAATGAGATCAACTATCTAACTGAAACAAGCAAGCCATAATCAAAGGGAATGTCTTGAGCTCCATTTTGCACGTTCACGTACATATCATTACATTTACTTCATTTGCATTTAGTGAAGTTAGTGAACACAGAGGGCCGGAATACCGGATCATATACATGAAAACAGAGAGACCTGTTCAAACGTTCAGTTACCTCGATCTTAAACAAGACATGAAGGCAACGCACCACACGTACTGTGCTGTGCCAAATTATATCTTTTGCATAAGAGATCGTTATAGTTAGCAGAATTAAGGCCACGGAAGTACTTACTTGCGGCAGATTATCTTGGTCTCATTGTGCTTGCGGGCAAGGTTGATGAGGTCCCACGGGACGCTCCCGAGCGGGTAGCCACCCCTGCCGCCGCCGCGGAGGCGGAGCACCAGGTGCAGCGTGGACTCCTTCTGAATGCTGTAGTCGGCCAGGGTGCGGTCATCTTCCAGCTGCTTCCCAGCGAAGATGAGCCGCTGCTGGTCCGGCGGGATGCCTGCAAATAAATTGGTTAAACAACAGTTTCCATGGCCGGCTAGTTCTCTACTTCGCTACATAAATTCGAGTTGGGAAACAGGGATCTGATCAGTTCAAGAGTTGCCAAGAATCCGATGATGCCAACCCCGACTATATTATCCCCAAGAAGCGCAAAGATTAGTAATAAAGTATATAATAACTGAAAAACGCAACCAAACCCTTTGCTTGACCGGATCAAAAAGAAAGTTTTGGTTTTTGAGTTAAATCCAACCTTATCGAAACATCAAAGTGCTCTGTTTTCATCCAAAACCATCAGGATCGGACACGGCGATATGGATGACGCGATCAATCATGATCAACAAACCCGGAACATGTAAAGTTCCAACGCGTGCAAGGGCAAGTAATAAATAAACACATGAAAAAGATCAAACTTTCAAGCATTGAACGGGGGAGGGTTGCAGCCGCGTAATCACACAAAAGGAACACCGAAGAGAGACAGAGAGAGGCGCGATCAAGCCAACCACATGCTGACATGAACATCGATGATCAAGTAATCAACTGGCTGCAAGAACACATATCGGTCCAAAGAAAAGGAGCAAGCTTTCAACTTTGGAGCAGCGGATTGGACTCAGGAGACGCTAAAAGGAGCAAAGCTTTCGACTTCGGACCTTGGAGCAGCGGATAGGAGAGGAGCAGAGAGCGGCGGCTGCTAGTTACCTTCCTTGTCCTGGATCTTGGCCTTGACGTTGGCGATGGTGTCGCTGCTCTCGACCTCCAGCGTGACGGTCTTCCCCGTCAGCGTCTTCACGAAGATCTGCATCTCCGCCGGTCGGTGGGTTGCTCCCGCTCGCTCGCTTCCTCCCGCTCTCTCCCTCTCCCCTACGGCCGGCGGCTGCGGTTTTGTGCTGTGGCCTGTGGGGTGGCGGCGGCGGTAGTGGAGGAGTGGAGCGGTGAACTGGTGATGGCCAGGGACGAACACGTCGTCTCCCTTTTGTAGAGGGACCTCGACGGAACGGAAACAGTAGGCTCCCCACGGTCACGGGTCACGGCCGGGGACGGGGAGTGGGCGAGTGGGTGGGTGACAGCGCGGCGCGGCGGTAACGCGCGCGCGACGAAACCCCCCCGGAACGGCATGGTCGCCGGCCGTACGTAGGCAACGCAACGGCATAGACGACGAAGGCTGTCCGGGCTTTTGTCGGGCCGGCCTGGAGCAGGGGCACGGCCCAGGAAGAATGTATGGCCCAGCAGAGCACTGCAGCAGTTTGTAGAATTTGAAGTTTGAATTTGCGCTTGCTAAAAAAAACCTTTGAATTTGCGTCGTTTCATGGCATTTGTCCAGTCGGGCTCGGCGTTTTTTTTTTTTTTGAGTTGCTAGCTCGGGGTAAGATTTGGCATCATTTCACACCACGAAAGACGATAACTTTGTACGTACTTAGTTGCTTGTTCTCACTTCTCAGAACACCTCGAATCCTTCAAAGGAGTTGTTGACGCCGCACATGTGGTAGTTCTTGAGCAAGATAAAGGGAGGGGCACGAACTTGAGCGAGTACAGGTGCAAAACATTGACCTAGCAACTGAAATGGTGCTGAAAAACTAATCAGCCAACTCTAAGAATAATTACCAAGAGTCGAAGTACGACCCTTGTATATAGTGTAGAGAAAACCCTATACCATAAATTTGGTGCCAATCAAAGACCAACGAAATGAAATCCTACATCTCCATATCCCTCTCTCTCTTTCCGCTATTGTCTCAGTTCAAGTTATCAGCGCTGCACCTTGTAGCTCGCTCTCGCTCGCTCACAGAAACCAACTATTTTTCTAGATAGACTAGACTTCGTAACATATCTACGCAAACGTTTACTCACGATGATGGAATATTAAGAGTTTATTTGGATGCACTCAAATTCACTCTAGTCCACATTGGTTGTAGTAATAATAGATTATGGTATAAATTAATTAAAATGAACTAATTTTCTACCTCGGTGCTAGGACAGTTGTGCGCTAGGAACAACCGTGTGACTTGAGGCATCATAGATGCAGGAAGAAAACAAATCATGAATCGTGAAGGGGAAAAGGCAAATAGTGAAAGAATGAAAAAGAGGTCGATATTGCAACTTTTTTGTGATTTGACTGCTATTTATGATTTGTCTGCAATTAGGGATGGATTTAGCAGCAGTCACCTAACCGATAAATTTTTATGAACATGCAAACAAATGATCATTTAATTTTGCTGGCTTGTATCGACCGTGAGTTGAGTTCATGAAGTGAAGCATGTTGGATAAAAAATTTGGCATCCCTAGAGAATATTAGTACATGGATAAAGTTTTAAGGCAAGTCGTCAAAAAAAAATGGCCCCTATTGCATTGATCCTACAAGTAAAAGATTTGGCCCCTATTGTATTGATCCTACAAGTAAACATTTTGGCCTCTATTGTGCATTGATCCTACAAGTAGGTAGCCAAAATAAGAATACAAGAACTCAAAACAACCAACCAAAGGCTCAATATATCCATAAAAAAAACTACCATTACTTCAACATGTCTCTGCCATGCAGCAGAATGGCATGAAATTTTCAAATAGCAAATCAAAGTTCAACATCGAGTTGGAAATAAACAAGGGTAAACTAAAATCCAGATATCAGGTGTTGACAATTATTCAGCTGACGGATGGCACTTTCAGACTTTTGCTAGCTTCCCAAATGGCTCACATGAGCTTCTTCTTTGCCCTCAGCTGAAAAGCAAAATGTTCGGAAATTATCAGATCAAAGGACTGATACATCATTATTGATTATTCCAACTTAATAGTTAATTCTATTGGCGGTTAGTATTTAAACCTGCCAAGGCATAATAAACTGTTGTAAAATGGAACTATGGTTTAGCACAACAGATAATTTGTAGATATTATACAAATATATATAATGAAGTACAGAATTTTATTGGATGTATTACTTTTTTCTATAAAGTTGGTGAAACATAAGATACTAATAATGTCATTACTTTTTTCTATTAAGTAGGTTAAACATAAGATAATAATTTGATTTAAGGTGATTCTAGAAATTGAAATTAAGGACCACAATACGAACTCAGAAAGTAAAGTATCGTGGAAATGACTGGTGAGAAAAGCCTAGTATGTTTTTTTATTTGCGTCAAGTACACCAGAGAGAAGACGCTAATGGATAAACAAAATAGTGAGTGTTCCTGACATTACAATGATGATGACACAACTGGGGCAGAGAAATTTAAAAACAAGTCTCTCACCGCGTTGCTGTGGCCACACTTCTTCTTGCGGCAGTTTGAGGCCTTGGGGTGAAGGCGTGCATAGCACCTGAAAACCAATGACAGCGAAAAAAGAAAAATTTAGCTAATTTAACTTCTTATCAGCCAAACTTTGCATATAGATGAACCTAAAATTTGCAATATTTAGAGCCTGTTTGGTTCCCACCAACTTATGACTAGGAACTAAAAATAAGTTATTTTAGTGACTTATTTGCCAAACAGAAAGACTAAAATAGGACTAAAACACATAAGTTTCACTAGTTCATTAAGAGGTACTAAGAGGTGACTAAAACTTTTAGTCCATTTTAGTTTTAGTCATGGCAACCAAACATGCCCTTAGTTGTTGGTCTCATGCATTGAGGGCGCGATGAGTAGACAGAGCCAATAGCAGGTTAAACAGATGAGATTATGAGTAGACGATAAAGGCCAGACAGTTTAAACAGATGAGTAGACTAGATAAGGATATCAAGCAGAGATTACACGTACTTGCGGCAGATCATCTTGGTCTCATTGTGCTTGCGGGCAAGGTTGATGAGATCCCACGACACACGCATGGTGGGGTAGCCGCCACGGCCGCCGCCGCGGAGGCGGAGGACCAGGTGCAGCGTGGACTCCTTCTGGATGTTGTAGTCAGCCAGGGTGCGCCCGTCATCCAACTGCTTCCCGGCGAAGATGAGACGCTGCTGGTCCGGCGGGATGCCTGCACCAAGCAGATTAAAATCCAAGCAAGGCAGTCTCAACAACAATGTTCCAAATTCGAAGGGTTGTTAATGGATCGATCTAATCTAATCTAAACAAGAAAATGGATGGACAAGAGGCGGATCGAGGAGGCACATCAATGGATAGATGGATCACCTTCCTTGTCCTGGATCTTGGCCTTGACGTTGTCGACGGTGTCGCTGCTCTCGACCTCCAGCGTGATGGTCTTCCCCGTGAGCGTCTTCACGAAGATCTGCATCTTCGATCGCCGGCAGCGCGCTTGCTTCACTGGCGGTTTGCGGCGGTGGGAGATGGATGATGATGAACTGGTGAGGTGATCAGATGCTGGCGGCGCGGACGTGCGTGGTCTCCTTTATAAAGAGAAGTGGTGGCTGATCGGAGCCGAGGTGGGCGCGCCCGTTATGGGAACCCTTGGCGAAACGACGGCGAAATCCACGGGCCACGGCACCAGCGACGCTGCGAATCCGCGCGATGCATGCATGCGCGCGCGGCGGTTTGGGCTCTGACTCCTCCTTCCCCGGATCCCGGCGATCGATAGTGCCCTGTGACGCTCCCTCTCCGTGTCCACCCAATTTGCTCTTGCGTTCTACGGGGCCAGTTCAACGTCAACGTGCACGTACATCGTGAGGCGAATGGATTTTATTTTTACAGAATTTTAGGGGAAAAAATCAGGCTTCAATATACTTTATAGTAGACCATTTCCAATTTTTCCGTCCTCTAAAACCATATCATCGCTATTCACTAATGAGATGTTATATATCGCAATCTAAATTTATTACATACTTGATCCATAGTTATTCCAAAAATCTTGTAGAGTCAAAATATTTCAAGTTTGACTAAAACTCTAGAGAAAACTACAATGATTTGTGATATCAAATATATATACGATAAAAATATAAGTAATAAAAAATATAATAGTACTTAGTTGGCATCACAAATGTTATTATTCTATTATATAAACTTGGTCAAACTTAAAAAGTTTTGACTCTTCAAGATTCTTAGAATAACTCATAATTTAAAATGGAAGGAGTACATGATATACTCCTATAAGAAAATAATATTAATTAATGGAATGGCTCTCCAAATAAAGATGTATACTATCTCCATCTTGTAATACAGTTCATTCTAGCATACAAAATTTGTTCTCAAATATTCTAAAAAAAATTCTCAAATATAATGCATTCTATAAGACAATGCCAATTTTGTATTAAATATTTTTTATTTATCAATCAATCACCATTAATGACGTTGAAACTTAGACAGAACTCTTGAAACTGTTTGTACTTAATTTTTCTCTATTTTTTTAACGACATACATGCATTGCACCATTTGTCGAGATAATCGATGAACTCATCAGGGCATTCACAATGCAGACTCAAGTCTAAACCTATTTATTCTTTCGAACACCGTGGACTTGGAGTCTAAATAAGACTTGGAGTCTTACTTTTTCTCCCTCTTCCTTCAATAAATATACCGCCACATCAGTAAAATACCATAAATAAGAAGTAATAAATAGTCTTAAACGAGAGTCTTTGCATTTGTGAGTGCCCTCAGTGCCCTTACCTAGGCTCCGTTTGACAACTTCTCTACCGGACTGGCCATTGCAAACGTAAGGTTATGTAACGGGTCACTCCAAAATTCATAAGAGTAATAAAGTCCAGGGTGTTCTCTAACTTGATTTTATTGTCTCGTTCAGATCCTTAAACCTGCAAAGTGTCTTTGGGTCACCAAACTTGATTGTCTGTGTCATCTCGTTCCTTGAGCTCACAAAAAGAGATTATCAAACTAAGGTTCACGGCTAAAGGATACAACAACAACTAACGCACTACCTACATTGTGGGGCAAGATAAAATTTTTGATATGTTCATTTTATCCCTTGATGTAAGATATACAAAATAATTAATTTCTTTATACTCTTATGTGATTTATGATTATGAGAATAATAATAAGAGAATAAAAATGGTAAGAAAACACGGAAGTGAAAACGAAAATGGTGGTTTTTCTTCTTCCATTCCACAACCACACTTTTTCATAATTGGGCTCATACTTTTTTTTATAGGAAAAAGTCTACTTTTGATCCCTTATTTTTTGCGAAAGT